>JANSTV010125928.1:0-17897 GCA_027564135.1 Lestremia cinerea
GATGCGCTACGTCACAGCGCACAGTAAACAGAGATGATCAATATTCCCCTTATTCGGCCCCTGCACTCACACAGACATGCACATACACACACACATACACACAGATACACACTGATACACTCATTCACAATGCACACACTAACGGCTCGATGTATCGTTTTGGATATTTACCGAGTTTTTCGTTCATTTTCTCGCTACATTTTCGCTAATTTTTTCGCATTTTCTTCACCATTTCCCTGTAAATAGTTATCTATTTATTGCCAACAAGCGATTCGCCGTGAAATTCCATTCAAGAAATTATCAAACACGGTCTAATGAACGACGATAATGGCGCGTTCGGACAAATATTCATCCGGTTCAGTTGAATCGTCTGGTGGGTCATTCACGAATCGGCAAATTGCAATTGTTTGATAAGACCGACCAGCAAATCGACATTTGATGAATCAAACCAATCAAATCGATCAAACATGCTGTCATTAATCGAATTGTATTAACCACACACGTTTAATTGTTTACGCACCTGCAATCGGTCCAATGACTCCGTTTTTGTCGTCGTTTCGTTTGATGCGTGCGTGTTGTTTCTCCGTTTGTCGGTTTTCTTGTCTATTTTCCGCCAGTTAATTCAATAGAAATATTCAAATAAGTTTATTCAATTGAACTGCAATCGGCATGGTGTTTGCTAGCCAAAATTCACCCACAAAATCGTTGCCGAAATGAACGGACGGGACAAAATTCGTTCTGTTGGCGATGCAACACAATTGAAACTATTGAACGAAACACGTTTCTACTGAAAATTCCACACGAACTTTAAACTCACACTTTTCGGGGAGGCAGTTAACCATTCACACGCACACATGCAAGCACTCACACATACAGACACACACACACTGAAAACACTGACATAAACAGTGACTCTGACTGTTCTACTGACGTCGTCGTTGTTGTTCCGTTTATTCGGTTCGTTTCGAATTCAAAGAGAAATGAAACGAAACAAAAGAACGAACAATAAAAAGAGAAGAAGAAAATATATGAAGAAACGAACAAACCAACAACAACAAACGTTAAACACTCATCACACAGCCAAAATGGTCGAGACTCTAACGAAACATGGTATGCATTCGATGTGTTCTTACTTCAATTGCAAGCGACGATGACGAACAAACGAAATGATTTTGTCTTTTGGTGAGGCTATGAATCATTTGGGTCGTCAGAATATCGCGTGATTTCCAGCCAACAAATGGGATAATATGCTCTGCAGCGAAGCAAGAATTCCAAATTCCAAATTGAATTTAATCGCGAATTTATGACGTCGTGTCGTTGTAAACAAACAAATGGCAATTTGGCTATCGCCACTAAATTCGCGGGTTTGCTACACTTTGAACAATCGCATTCTGAATCTCACATGGAATTTCTCGACAGAACCGAACGAAAAAAATGAAAAAAAAAAAAACAAAAAAAAAACGTTTATTTTTTGTTGTTGTTGTTTTTCTGTTCGTTACACACCAACTTGGCTTTGTGCAAGCCGTTTTATCTTTCGGTCGAGCGTTCCGTTGGGTTAATACTGACACAGAGTCGTTTTCGAATGACGGGCTTGGAACGATTCCTTTGAATGTTGACGATATCACCTACTCTGTCGTCAATAACAATTGTGCAGAAATGATATCGGAAATATTGGACAAATTCGCTGTTGTTTTTTTCCTTCTTCGGTGTTGCAGCGCGCTTGTACAAATTTTGTCATAACTGGCAGATTGAAGCGAATTCATTTGGCGAAGCGAAATTGTTGCGCAGGTGATGATTGCGAGGAATAACGGATTTTTTTCTCGATTGGTTTTCTGAGGGAATCTCCAGTCAGTTTGAATGGCCAGTTGGTAGAAAATTTGAATTCAAACTGATTCTTCAAAGGGTTTGCAATGGAAAATTTGGTAATCGAAAATTCCCCAAAAATCTTGATGCGTTTTTCATGATTCATACAGTAGCGTATAGATCATTGAACGCATCCATTCAATTCGCCCTTCGACAGTAACCTCACCCATCTTCGCATCGAACGCAAACGTCAAACTATGTGTTGTCAAAGCACATGCTGTTTTGATCTCGCAATCGATTCGTTTGGTGCTTCGACATTTCTATGCTGAGACGAATTCCTATCAGACAAATGGCAACCGTGGATTCCAGGACTGTTATCCCATCGGCAACATCAGCACCTCCGCTGACATACAAATTAGTGGCAGAATGTCCCACAACGAAGGCTCGCGTGGCTGTCATGAGTTTGCGGCACAGTGATGTTGATACGCCGGTGTTTATGCCAGTTGGCACACAAGTTAGTGACGATGAGGTTTGGACGGAGGGTTCAGGGTGACTGATTCGATTCATCTTGTTCCAGGGTACCTTGAAGGCCATGCTTCCAGATCAACTGATCAACTTGAACTGTCAAATCATTCTCGCCAACACATACCATTTGGGAATGCGACCGGTGAGCTGTTGCCGGAGAGTGATTGAGGAGGATTTGCTCATGGTTTCGATTGCTTGCAGGGAACGGACATTTTGGACAAAGCCGGAGGGTTGCACAAATTCATGGGTTGGCCCAGAGGCTTGCTGACAGACTCTGGCGGCTTCCAGATGGTGTCTCTGCTGAAATTGGCCGAAATAAATGAGCAAGGTGTGAATTTTCGATCGCCTTATGATGACTCTGAGTGTATGTTAACGCCAGAGCATTCGATGGGCATTCAAAACTCAATTGGAGCTGACATCATGATGCAATTGGATGATGTGGTGAAAACGACGACGACCGGACCAAGAGTAGAAGAGGCTATGGATCGTACCATTCGATGGCTGGATAGATGTCTGGAGGCGCATTCACGGAATGATGAACAGAGTGTGTTTCCAATCGTGCAAGGTGGCTTGGATGGAGACCTTAGGGAACGATGTGCCGCAGAGTTGACAAAGCGTGAGGTGCGCGGATTTGCTGTTGGCGGTTTGAGTGGTGGCGAATCGAAGCATGAATTCTGGAAGGTTGTTCATCAATGCACCGATCACCTGCCCAATGATAAGCCACGATATTTGATGGGAGTCGGTTTTGCAGCTGATCTGGTGGTGTGTGTTGCGCTGGGCGTGGATATGTTCGATTGCGTTTTCCCAACACGGACGGCTGTACGTATTTCCCGAAGGCTTCTCGATGACATTCTTCTTTACTGTTTTCTGCATTTTCTTCCAGAGATTTGGAGCCGCACTGGTCCGAAATGGTCAATTGAATTTGAAACAAGCTCAATACGCAACAGACATGCGACCCATCGACGAGGACTGCGAATGCACCACTTGCAAAACATATACTCGAGCCTATCTGCATTTCGTCGCCCATGAGGCAGTGGCCTGTTCTCTACTGACCGTACACAACGTCGCTTATCAATTGCGTTTGATGGGCGACATCCGGAAGAGCATTGTTGCTGGTCGCTTCCCCGAGTTCATCAAAGAATTCATGCAGGAGCATTACCAAAATGAGACGATACCCGAGTGGATCAAGGAGGCACTGGCTGCCGTCAATGTTGAGTTATAGTTTCTATCTCGAATCGAGTTCATCATCCAAGGCCTTCCATTCCAAGTGATTTGCTTATGGATAGACAAAAACACGAAAGAGAAAATAAATTTAATTTTTTTAAAGAAAATTGGTTTTGACTTGAGAGAGGGACTCCAGAAATCGTACTTGGAAGTCATAGAGATAAGCGCGTATGATCTGCGAGGGGTCGTCTTTGTCGAAATGGGTGCATCGAGTCCCGGAATCGACCCAGTCGCAACCGCTGTGGTATCATTCCGTTGAAGCCATCCTGATAAGGAAAGGAAAAGATTTCTTATCAATTGAACCCGTTAGCCATTTATATAAAGCTCGGCATCTAACGGCATCTATTGGCAGCTTGTGTCGCCGTCGAACGGTGAATCTATCACAAATGGTCTTCGAGTGATACACTCAGTTGAGCACTACCATGGCTCATAGTTTGTTAGAGGTTATTATCGAGGAACGACATTTCCTTTAAACTTCAATCAAACAAACAGGACACTTTTGATTTTCATTAACTATTATTCCCACAAACCAACAAGGATGAACGAACGAGAAAATCGCAACCTGAACCTAGTTGAACGAATATTGACAGCATTTGGCTATCTTGTTGGCGATGGACGGCTTCTTCGGAAATCCACTGTGCGACTAGTGATTGCAACTGTCCAGTACAGTTCTACATGCTCAATCTCTTTGTCGAAGATGTTCCAGAAGGGCGTCTTCTCTCAGATGATATTTTCCAATGAGCCTTCCTTTCAGTTCAGCGAAGCTTCTGAAGAAACCAATGCGGAGTTGCTTTCGGTTCTGAAAATTCCGATGCGCACTTGCTTTCGGTTCAGCGAAGCTTCTGAAGAGCACAAAAGGTTCCTCATCTTTCCAAATGGCTGAAATGTTCCCAAATGGACGGGTTGAAGTTCATCCATTTTTTCGCTGGGTCTGTTCAATCGTCGAAGGATGATGTCAAAGAAAAGCCTGGAGCAATAATTTGTGACAAAAGCGACAACAATGATCATATTGATTTGCAGATTCTTACTAACACTTCAATTAGACCTTTTATAAAAAGTTGAAGAGTTTCATTGCGGATTGAGCGGATTCGGCAGAATGTCCCCAAAGAATATTCGCAGATTACCCTGGCTGTCAATCCGTATTCACCCATGAATCACAATCAGAATGCCATCGATCACCCATGAATCACAATCACAATACCATCGATTTCAGTTAAATCTCGCCCATCAGATCATCTCAAATTCAACTCTGGCCTGATTCACATGCAAACAAAGAAGCAACAGAATGCATTCGGAATTTTCCTCCATTTTCCGCTCCATTCCGAAATTTGAATTCAAAAATGACAGTTCACCGAAACGCCATCTGTCGTTCAATTCACTGACAATCTGGCTTTGGCATGCAGCATGGGGCCATAACCTCCAAATGTAAACCATTCGGAATCTCGTGTTTGTTGTAAAAACAACAGTCGAATTTGTATTGCTGATCGGAAAACGAAACTGTGAAGATTTGATGGAGAAAAAAAAGAAAAACCTGAAGCGCAAAGCGGCTGCGACTGAAGAGAAATCAACAAACGAGAAATCAGCGAAAACTGATGAAAATACGAATGGAAGCAACGATGTGCACGACAATGAGGTCGAGATGGAAGGTAAGAGCGTGATATTGACTGTCAGATTCAATGAATCAATTCAACGACACTTTCGTTCGATTCCAGAGATTCCAGGAGAGGTTGACGCAGCCGAAATCGAACAAGAATCAAAAGACAATGAAAACGCAGTTATTGTCGATGAACCACCACCGTTACCAGCCACCGACAAGCCATTCAATGTGAAGAAATTCATCGATCGATTGCACAAAGGCGACTGTATCTTGGGTGAGTTGGTCTCAATGCCACAAGTGATGAATGAAAATTTCAAACCTGCCACTTCGTTTGCAGACATTCGTCAATTTCTTCAGAAAGCATCGGAAAATCCGGCCATCGTTACCGGATTCATTCGACAAGGTGGTCGTCCACTGTTACTTGCGCAAACATTGAACAAAATCGACAAGTCCGAGCTGTTTCATGTCTCGTACGTTTTCAATGGCATTCACATGATTCTGATTGAGATCCTCAACAAAACGAATGACTTGTCGAAGGAGCGTGAATCGATTGAGGCGTGTTCGTACCTGTTGAACAACCACCGTCAGTTGTTCGAGAAATTATTGAATTCAAACTACTCAACGCATCGAAAGGCCGTGCTTAAGCTGCTAACAGCGATTGTTTACTTGGCACCGCAGTTGGGCCGTGAACTCTTGACCACTGTCAATGTCGTTTTCAATGCAGAAGCCCTGCAACGTTTCGCCGCTCATGAGCCCAAGGAGGCCACATTGCCCGATGAGGACCGCGTCCGCACATCCTACATCTATTTCATCCTGGCGTTCATCATTGAAGGAAATCAAACGTTGATTCGTAATCTGCTGGATCGAAGCGAGTTGATCATGGGTGTCATATCCGGTTTGATCTACGACAGCAAGCAGACTGTGTGTTTGGTGCTGAATTCTCTACTGAAATTCGTGTTGAAGACTGAAGCTGTGACGAAGACCAAGAAAGTTCAAGTGTTCAGCGTGGATGTGATCAAGGAGTTGATGCGATTGTTTGAATGGAAAGGCAGCGGTTATTTTGCGGCGATTCACAATCGTAAACGGAAAGATAAAGCCGATCAGTATGTCAGCGATGAAGATTTGAATGAGGTCACCGATGTCGCTTATGAGTTTCTCAAAGAATTGCTGTCATCCCGAAAGTATGGAATAGCCTTCCGATGCCTGGGCCAGCGACGAACCAAATCGAATGCCGTTCAGAAGAAAGTGCTGCCATTTTTGGACAGCTTTTGGGAGCATCAACACAAGGCCAACTTGATAGTCGACATCCTCAAGGCGTGTCCCGAATTGACAAAGCCTTTCGTCCAACGATCCGCATCCCGTTTGGATACATTCAAGAAGAACAACAATTGGTCAGCTGTCGCCGACTTTTTCACGAAATTAATCAACGAGCTGTCACCATCAATCATGCAATACCAAGCGAACGACATGAATGCCAAAGAGACCATCGATTTGATCAAGGAAATTTGCATGGCTCCCGAGATTCTTATGCAACTTCGCAGCAAGAATTCGCTGCGCAGCGATCAACTGACCGTCCGTTTGAAGTCATCCCAAATACTGTATGCGATGTTCCGGCAGTGCAACCAGTATCTCTTCTACTTGACCAAGTGGAATGTCTACGGTGCGAATGAGCTGAAGAAAATCAAATTCGAATTGATTAATCACATCTTGCTGTTGTGCCCGTCCGTGGAGAATATCATTCTGTCGCTCCACATGACCCAAGTTGGAGCTTCGGCGGCCGGTACAGAGATGTTCGAACATTTGGAGTGCATTCTCGATTTGCTGTTGATCATCATCAAATCGATACCATCGTTCATTGATCATACCTCCTCGGTGATCAATTACATCAAGATCCTGGGTCCAATCTACGAACTGAATCGTGAACACGAGAGCAGCACACGCATCGAATTCAAAGCGGTTAAATTGATGTTGGCCTTGGAGCCGAAAGCCCTCTCACCGAAGACCGAACTGTTCGAGCAGGTTATCCAGTCGTTCTTCAACGTTTATCGCCACGGCAGCGCAACGGAAAAAGACGAGGCAAAGGTGCTTTTGCGGAATGTATTTTGCAACACCGGTTTGTTCGAGAACGGACCTCTGGAGGTGGACGTTTGGTTGGAGGGATATCAATTGGCAGACGAAGACACTCTACAGAACGTCAAAGCGTTCCTCATTCGAAACATCAACGAGTTCGAGGTCAGCGGAGAGCATTCGCTGGGCAATCAGCTAGCTGGAGATGGTTTCGCCGGTGGAAAGAACATCGCTGAGATCTTCTCGAATATCGAGAATAGCATCACCGTGAAGGGAATGTTGGATGTGCCCACACTCAGCCCATTCTATCAGCATGTCGTCCAGCAATGTCAGTCACTTCAGGATGAGGACGATCGTGATGACATCTTGGCTTATCTGGAATACGTGTCGCTTCATTTGTTCCACTATTTGCCAATGTCTGAGTCGGTGTATGCAGCCTTGAAGCCACTTCCGAACAAATATTCGGCTTACATGAAAACCTGGATAACCAAATCGAAGCCAGCCAATTTGCCAGAAGATGTCCAACCGGAGATTTTCGCCCAATTCTATGCTGCTCTTCGAGAAGGTAAAAGCTCTTTCTTGGATGTCTTCGAGTCGTTTGCTGAAAAGAAAACAGTCAGTGAGGGGGAGTCATCTGAAGAGCCTTCAAGCCTGACCATCACAATCAACGGAGAAGAGTACAATTTCAACGAGATCTTGACCAACGAAACGCAGGTGATGACCTTCATCTACACAATGACCTTCTGGGTGAACGAGCTGCAGAAACAGAATGCTTTCAACGAAGATAATTGTCGGCAAGTCGTTGAATATCTCACGAATTTCTTGAGTGCGCTGAACGCAATCACAATCCGTTCAGCCGATCCGGCCCGATCTGGTTTTGATTTGAGCGATGTCGACGCCAGCAATGCCTACGCCAAAGCATTGCGTTACATTTACTGCAACTGCTTCTACTTGATGAAGTCGTTTGACATTTGGGACAACCAGAATCATGTGACGACGTTGATCTACGCGGTCACCAAGACAATCACCGATGTCGAGTACTTGGATGAGATTCTGTTGCATTACCGGAAGAAAGTGGTGAGTCAAATCGGAGCAGCCATTCGACAGACAGCCGAGTCGAAAAAGTTGCCAAGTCAACATCAACATTTGGTCGACATCTTGACCATTTTCCGATTGAACTTCGAGAATTGCGATGAAATTCTGAGCCAGTTAGCCGATCTCTCGTACACGCACTTCGTATCACAAGAGAACGAAAGATCGATTTTCGCTCAGATTCTGTCGTTGGTTCTCGAACGTGTTGCTGAGTTGAAAGGAAAGTTCGTCAGTGTGGAGTCCATCCGGAAGATCAGCTCGATTTACGTGGATTTGGTGAGGAAGATTCCGGTGGAGATCAACTACGAACTGATTGAACAAGCGCTGTTCGTTTACTTGTCGACATTCTATCACAACATCGGTGATGTCGACGCGAGCCTGTTCGATGCGGTCTTTGAGGCAAAAAAACTGACCAAGGCCAGCATTCGCTTGGCGATACTGCTACTCGAACGGACACCATCGTTGATCCAGCACTTTATCGAACTATTGCCGAAGAACGTCGAGAAGAAGGAGTTGATTTATCCACTTTTGAATGTGGTCGCCGAGGGAGATTTGAAAATGGATGCTCAACTGCTGGCCATTCTGTACGCTGAATTCAAGGCCGGCATAATGAAGACCATCGAGAAGCCAAAGAAATCTTCGATGATCTACCAACAGAACGTTATCAGCTCTGTGTTTTTGATCGAGAAATGTATGCCGGTTTCGGAATGCCTCGAGTTTTTGAGTAAAAACTTCCAGTTCGACTCGGTCGACATCTGTCAACTGCAAATCATCCGATCGATTCACCTGAAAGTGCTCATGAACACCGAAGAGTTCGACGTAATCAAACGATGCTTCGAGAATTTCATCAAGATTTTCATTCAACTTTTCACCGTGCTGTTGCGAAACACTCCCGTCGAAATCGAGAAAGTGAACGCCTTCGCCTACATTGCTCAAAATTGGATAAAATTGAAGCACAACGTTCTGCCACCCAGCTTCTCGCAACGAATCGGCTATGCGAAAATCCACAAATCACCGGCATGGTTGCAATTCGGCAAAGCTTGCTTGAAACACGGCATGGATTTGGAAATCGATGAGCAAACAAAGAAACCCATCGATGATCCAGCAATATACCTTAAGCTTCTCGGCTTCCTGTGCGACGAATTCTATCGCAACGACAGCAAACATCCCGATGCCAATGAATTCTTCGAGTTGGCACTGTCCCATCCGAAATTCTTCGACATTGCAACGATTCACCGAAAAGCCGAAATCAAAACCAATTTGATGTACCTGCTGCATGTGTTGCTCCGGAAGAATCCAGCGGGACTCGAAGCAGATAACATTCCCGTCTTCCTGAGCGGATACCAAGCGAAATTGTCCGCCTGCGATCAATACATTCTTGCGATATTACAAATGCACGAGAAGCATGGCGTTGACTTGCACAAGTTCAAACCGTTCATTTGGGGTGAAAGCGCGTTGTCACACTACTCGCTAAGCGGCATGGCCACCAAGAAAATGACACTAATGGAAGAGCCACCAATGATGCAAGTCATGACGCTCGTCGACCGTGAGATATGCGAAAACACGTTGACCAATTTCCCAACATGGCGTCTGTTGAACGCCATCGAGCAAGTACCCGCTGTCGAGTTTGTGTGTCACGGTGTCATGGGAGATGATTCCTCCAACCGTTGTCTCATGGCGAAAAGCACCGTTGAGAAATTCATCGAGAACCGTCACGCCGATTTCACTTTACCCGATGATGATGTACTGCTGCTGTCAACCGCTCATCGTGAAGAAACCTTCGAGGAAGTTTACGATCCAGCATTCTTCGTGCCGTTAATGCAGATGGCTTTTGCCCCAGAGACCATCTCGAAACCTGTACGACCGGCCCAAAATGGATTGCTTGCTGTGATTTTCGCTGCATTGTCGAGTGGAGATAAGAACATGCGACTGGCGACAGCTAATGCTCTGGTGCGGTATCGTACACATTTGGAAGCAGGTCGTTTCATCGACAAAGAGCTTTGGTTTCACATGTTTGACAGCATACAAAATGGCCTAACGACATTGACCACCGAGACACGTAAACACAAAAAGAGTCGCATCCCTCGAGTGCCATACATTTCTGGGATATTTATGGCGCGCACCATAAACACGCTTATGAATCCGTTGAATGAATTGTATCGGCCATTATCCTCGTATTTGCTTATCAAAAATTCATTCAATTTCCTCAATGTTCCGGAATTCAATGTGCTCTTCCACAGTCCGGACATCAAGCATGACATTCATAGGAATTTCATTCTGGACGTGCTACGCGATGGCATCAAGGCTAATAACGATTTCACAGTTTTGATCACGGCCAATATTTTCAAGGCACTGCTCGGCTTTTATGGTTCGCCAATGAGCACCCGTGAGACAAATATCAACATTTTGTCGGTGGTGAATGCCGCATGCAAAATACCAAAATCAAATAAATTGATGATTGATGTTGTGGGCATCTTGCCATGGTTGAACATCGTTGCCGATCAATTGGAGTTTTTCCAGTTTGACTTTTTGGAGTTGATTTCCACCATTTTCAACAATCTGTACTATTCCGTGCGAATCAACCGGAATGACTTCAATCAGAACGCCATCATCGACATTGAAATGCGATTATTGAATTTACTGCTGAAAATTTGCCCGAAATTGTCATCACGATTGGCGGAAATATCAATCGTCCGATACTTGAATGTTCTCTCGAAAGTGGCCATTTTCTCGGAAACCGGAAACAATTGCCGTTTCATCACCAAACAACATCTCGACCATTTGATTGGCTGCGTCTCTGGATTCGTGCCCCAGGCAAACGTTTGGGAGCTGAATTTCATCAAAGACAACTCAAATAGCTTCTTCTACGGTGAACGTCCACTGACGCACGTTTCTTCGCTGCGAAAGGCTGGCCTGAATGAGCAACGGGTGTTCATTGCTTCCACTTTGCGAACTTTGATCACGAATTGGCTCAAAGTGACGGCTTCTACTCCGGAAATATCACATTGAACTGTTTTGAAGGGAATTTCAAAAGCTTTTTTATGGATTTTTGATATAAACTGAATGTTTTCAATGAAAATTTAATGAAAATTTAAAATATGTATATTTTTCATGAATTTTATTAAAAAATTGCAAATCTTTTTCAACATTCAACAGTTGTTTGATTTTACCATAGTTTCTCTCTCTCTCACTCACACTCACGCACAAGCACTTGTTTAGATCGAAATATGCCTCGTTGGAGAAAACACCGCCTCAACGACAAAATCAAGTGAGTCTCCAACAGATGCTGTGACCATCATCAGTCACCAATTCAAATGCTTGGCTGAGCCATCAATTCGTGTCGTGCACTTTTCGCTGGATAAAATGAAATTTTCTCTAATTTTGCTGACTTTCACTGGCCGAATAACAATTAGAATCTTTTAAAAAATTTTCTTCTCTTTTTCCAAATGCTTCGAGGGTCGCATCCCCTCACATCATCTTTGATAGCCTCTTTCACCACTAGGAGTAATGATTCTCGGGAAAGGTCAATCATATTTCACCTTCTTCGATTTGCAAATTCATCGTCAGCAGCAGCACACCAGCCATCACTTTTTAACTATCGATTTATTGACTTTTAACGACAAATTCTTAAACAAACTATGGCAGTTCGGAAGCAATTGGTGATTGCTAAGCGTTTGTTAAAATTTGAAAAATTAAAGCAACAAACGGTCCACACGTGGCAATGGTGGTAGATGGGGAATTCTCTTGGCGAACTCAGGCACCGAGCAAGCGTACGAATAACCGACATCATTATTGCGATTATCCCATGGAATGTAATCGACCTTGTCGCTGATGTCTTCGCAGTAAGTGAAATCAGATTTGATTTCTTCCAAAGTTGCGTACGGATTGTTAACACCAATGAACACAATACCGGCTCTCAAGCTCTCAACGATGGCGACTTTGTAGTAGATTTTCGGAACCGGAATGCGTCGTTGGCCGGGTGTGTCGTCCAGGAAGATTTCACGAGGACGTCCACGGTTATCACGCAAGGTCAACACACCGTCTGTGCCGGTCCAGATTTCGGCATTCAAATTCTCTCGGTCGATGTAGACTCTCAAGCCGGTTTCGATGCGTTCCCAATTGCCTCCGTTGAACGTTTGCCATTGCGGAGCAGCGTTTGTGAAGTAGAAGGTGGCTTGTTGATGGGAGCCGAAGATGAAATCGGAACGAGCTGCCAAGTGACCGCGAGCCAAGAAGAGATCTCCCTCTTCGGGAACCAAGTTGCGAGCCAATGGAGGTGAGCCCAATGTACGACCGATGGTTCGACGTTGACGGTTGCGAGTGTAGAGGTTTTGAATGTTGACGCCTTCGAAGAAATCGTCACCTTGGATGAATGAGATTCTTGGGAATCCTCGTTGTCCTCCACGATTCTCTGGATTCTGATAGTAACGCACCCAACGGTTGGCGAACACAATTGGATCGTGGCATACTTCAATCAAACTGAACCATTCACCTTCAACGTCATAGCCGATTTCGACGATTTCCCCATCGAGACAGGTGCGATTGGTCCAGCGTTGCTCATGCTCTGGCAAATCGTTACAGATGAACTCACTGAACTCGTAGGTTTCACCGTCAACGTTGAATTCAAGACCTTCCAAGCAGGTGGCCCGCAGCTTGTTTCCCTTGAATGGCTTGCGGAAACCGTGCGAACACCACAGCTGCACCGGTTGACCCCGGTTGAAGCGCAGGATACCGGCACTTGTGCGCGGCAGCATCAAGTCATCCACACGGGGATTTATGACCAATGGTTGAGGTTCACCGAGATCTTGATCCACATTCACGGCGCATCCTGCGTGAAAGAGAACGAACCCGTTAGGCTACCGAATGCAATGCACCTCACCGAATTATCACACTTACGTTGAGTTGAACGAGTGTCGGTGAAAGCCGTTGACCTGGCAATGAGCACCAGGCAAATTGTTATTGTCGAAGCAATGGCAAACATTTTACGGTTGTGTATGATTGATTTGATGGGCCAACAATTGCTTTTATACAATTTCTTTCAGATGGCTGTCGCCTGTCGGAATGGCATTTCGAATATGCATTCGGCTATCGCAAATCACGTTTCACATGTGATAGATCGAAAGATATTATCTTCGGCAAACGTCAATACTTGATTTGAACATTGTGTTTCGACGACACGAGGGGGGTTTTTTCGACGTTTTTCGCTAACACGTTTTTAATTTGGCAATGAAATTTTATCTTGACGCCGCAAACAGTCGCAATGGTGTTGTTGAACAGCTAACTCAACAGCTATCTCCGTCGATGAATTCAGCCGGACATTTTTATCAGAACGATGCAAAGTAACAAATTTCGATGAAATTTTAATGGAACTTGTTGTTGATTAATTGTTTAATTACAATCGCTTTGAAGTTATGGTTACTGTTGCGTAGCGGGGAAGTTTTTGGTTGAATTCGTGCTGGAATTCGAGGATAAATCATTGCCCGCAAACATAGCATTTTGAGGAAATCGCTTCTGCTTATTGACATCTGGATTATTTATAGTCGATTCCCCGAGTTTTGCATGCATATTCGTCCTCTGCGATATCATAGATCTGGACAGGAAGCACAGGAAGAGTCACATGAATCATTGGCGAGCGCAGCCCTTGGTACTATCAAGTTGGTAGTATGGCATTGCTGAGAGTGAGCTGAGTACAAGCAACATTGAAGCAACTGGCGTAATCATCGGCTCGCCTTATTGGCCTCCCAAAAGGACGCATTCATTTCCCTCGCTTTCCGAACCAGAAAACAGAACTCATTTCCTTCGAATCAGCTATAACTTTTGCAAGTCATTGGAAATCGCGCATTGCGCTTTCAACCAACTTTCCAGATGTTATTGCTGCACGAAACCCGAGTCGCAACAAAACGGATGTTCATGTTTCTGCTGCTATCGGATCGAAAGTTCCGATAAACAGCACCGATACTAGTCACAGCTGCACTCAAATATCGACTTTTGATCGACAAATGGCTCGAAATTACCTTTGCCGATTGGAATTTAAAATTGAACATTTGGCAAATTCAATTTTACAAGAGCAAAATAACGGTGAATATGTAGATCGTTGATGAGAAGAAAGGGCAGCGAACAGGATGTCGTTCAAATTGGAATGGTTCGTCCGGTTCAAACTCGGAAGGGACAATCAAATCTATGATTCACACAAGCAGCACCGTTAACGAACAATGTAGCATCGAACATGTCGTTTGTGCGACATTCCAATCGGAATCGTTTCGGATTCCACCCTTCAACAAGCCCCACCGGATGTCCATTGCCAATCGCTTGATTAACATAAACATCAATTCGACTCCTTCAAACCTCATTGTTGTGAATTCTCGCTTGCAGAACTGACCATTTCTTCCACGTTCATTCCGTTTCACGTTGTTCACTCGAACATTCAACATTGAAACGCATGCGTCCTCCAAGAGATGTCTACTCGTTTTTCCCGTTAGATATTTCCCCAACTGCACACAGTGTCCCATTGCCACAGCCGAACCAAGTTACCTGTGGGCCACCATCATCTATCGTTGAAAAAACGAACGAACGAATTCAGTTCCTGTCAAACATTGCATCGAGACGAACGTGTACCGTTCGGTCCACGATGTAACACAGCATAATATCCGTGGATCTAATTGGTATTTGACGTTGTGAAAATCAATGAATTTCCGTTTTGAAAAAAAAAAATAATTTTCGAGAAAATTGCAAAACATCAATAACGGTTTAGTGTTTTATGCAGACGCACACACGCTGTGGTGGTGTGCGTGCTATGCATAATGTGTGTGCATTAGCATTCCAATCAAATTGTAAACAAAACTGCGCACGTAATGCGATAGAACCGCACCATCAAAGCTAAATCATTGTGTGAATCGTGTGATGAGTCGGATGGAAGAAATCATCATTTTGTTGCCGTTTCTTTTTATGAGGGATGGGGGAGGGGGTCTTGTTTTAGTGTTGCGTGAGGTCGAAAACTCTGCTCAAATTGAATTGGGCGCTTTCGGTGCCATGTTGGATGTTAAACCAAAAAATAGCGAAAACACGGAAAAAAGCCAACATATCCCACACACACACCCAAACACACATACTCTCGTTTTGATTGAAAATTTTCTGCAAAATAGCGAATATGACGGCCGCCGACCGAGAATGAGTTGAATTCTCTTCTCGTTCGATTCCCAAAATGGTTTTCCGCTTATCCAATATTATAATAATCGATAAAATTATACAATCGACTGTGTTGGTGGTGTGTGTCTGTGCGGTCACAAGCGTTGAGCGAATTTTGCATCGAGTGTAAATGCCTTGAAGGAAAACCGATGAAAATAGTCGACGGAGAAACGGCAACGAGAAACGCGGTCAATCGTTCGTGATTGTTTTACAATCCGCGTCTACTCTCCACTCTTGCCCATTCAGTTGTCTTTCGTTCACTTCAAATTCACCGTAACATTCGACTGGCATATTGATTGCGTCTCTTCCATTGCAGTCATGATTGATGAATTCTCCCTGACAAAAGTGAAGCGAGTTTTTCGGGTGATAGCACCAACGCAATATCATTGAAACGAACATTGTCGAAAGACGAAAACAGCAACCAAAAAGAAGAGGAGAACGAACCAAGAAGAAGAAGAAGAATCAGATAACTGAAACCGTCACAACAGCTCGCATGTTGACGAATGCCAATTGAAAGGATCAAACTCACGGTGAAGGACAAGAAAGGCAAACAACATTCAAGCCGTGTTAATATGAATGCGCATAAAATGAATACATTTCGCTTCTTGTTGTTCATATTGATGTGTGTACACTTTGTGGATTACGTTCATCTGGATACGGAAATACCGCCGACTGAAGAGCCAGGTAATTTGATGAGCGCATTTTCCACCTTTGCCATCCCATTCATTTCCATCAAAAAAGTCATTTTCGGTAGAGAATCCAACGATTCCGAAATGAAATTCACTGTTGATGGCGTTCCATGCCGCTATCACCAATTGTCCTTGTTGTTGTGTGATGTGTGTTTGGCGGAACAATTTATGGATGAGAAACATGTATCTTGTGAGAAGATTTCATAGTTTGTAAGAGGCAACGGTATCAATTATTTAGCTGAAACTCAAATGAAAGTGATCCATCTGTCCCCTCGTAGAATCCTCACACCTCGAAACATCAACTTGAGTACGTTTCTTTGAGGTGATGATGATGGATGATGAGCCCCAGATTAATAACGCAAAATATCATCAAATATTGTTTCAATGCGGCTTTGATGTTGGCCCAAAAGTTTTCAGGCATTGCGGTCACTGGCCGTCCTCCGGCCAATGTGGTCGTTTCATCATAGGAATCAACTGATCGATTGAATTATTATCACGCTCTTGAACCGATGCTGTGTCTTGTATTGAATGTAAAGCTCATTCCGAGCGCTTGGCGATGGTACGGGACGCGCTGTTTGATCTGAAACCATAAAATATGCTCGTACAACGGTTCGAACGTTGAAACGGAAGTAGCTGATCGATAGAATCCACCATCGATTATCTCAAACAAATCATCGTTTCAAACAGCACGTGGGATCTAATCACCTTTGGAATGATTTATCGCTCGCATTTGATGAGCTCATAAATCAACCACGTTCCAACATCAATTGCTAAGCAACGAAGCGAGAAACACGGCACTTTCTCCGCATTGATTTTGTAAAATTCAGGACGATAATGATATATCATGCTTTGCCTTCCACTTCGTTAATGGTGCTCGTCGTTTAGCTTTCGCTGTAAAGTCGCCTCATTAAAATGCACATGGCCATTGAGTTACAAAACACACTTGAATGTTTCAATGATGTCTGTTTCGATGGGAATTATGCAGAGTATGAAAGACCTTTCAGAATTTGAGGATGATAGTTCTCATGTTAATTGAAGGAATCCTTGTGCTTTGGAATCCATCCGTCGCATGAATGAGGAAAGTTTTCCACTTCTTGTCTCTTCCTCGTGCATTTTGAAGCGTGTTTCAATCAATGAATGAATACCGGGGCCTATGATTGATTGTGGATAGTTGTGTACGTCTACGTCATAATGAAGAATATCCTTGAAAATTGTCTTTCAGAAGCATCGATTGGATGTCCCATACCAGATCTACGATTCGTCCGTCCAAAGAAGTTTGGATCGACGACCACCGAGCAGCCGTATGTGACCTTTGAGACGACGCAAGTGTATCTGCCGGGCGATTTCACAACTGCCGATTTGGATTATATCGAACATATTGTCGATGAGGCAACATCAAATGAAGATACAGACAGTAGTAATGTGCAACGACAAACACGATACACCGATTTCAATCCGTACGCATGGAATCCCGGCGATGGTGATGATGTCGTTGTGCCAGGCGGTGCGAAATTTGATGATGGCGAAAGTGTTGATGGCGGTGCAACAGCACCACCGGGCACCGAAGATGACAAGATACACCAAACGAAAACCGGTCATCAACATTCAAAGCATGAGCGACGCAAAGCGCGTAAAAACTCTGGTCGACGTCGGTTAGATCGACACAATCAAGGGCATAAGCAAGTAAAACGTGAATTATCATCACAAAAGCCAAA
>JANSTV010126039.1:0-17897 GCA_027564135.1 Lestremia cinerea
ACACGCGCGTACTATTCATTAATGCGCGTAAGAGTTATTTCATTCATTCAAGTCTTTGGTGAGAGGTGCTTGTCTCCAATGGATCCGTTTGAGAGTTGTGGTTTTTTCGAGGAGGATTTACTCTGAATGGTGAACCTGAGCCTGAGACGAGATCATTTGGAGCGGTTGCTTTGGTGATACGGGACTGATACTCCCTACTTCGCGCGTATGGCTTCTGGTTGCATCTCTTTCTCTCTCCTCTCGAAATTAAAAAGATGCTGGGATTCGCCAACAGAATCTTTGCTGAGAACAAGCCGAGCTTTCCGCTGTGATCTGAAATTCATCTGAAAAACAGCTCCGTGAAGGTATGCAAATTTCAACAGAGCGGAGAGTCTACTTTAAGGGGATTTTTTTAATGAAACCATAGAGCTTTCATTTCATGAATCAATGAAATTTTATTTCTGTCTTCAAACGATGAAAGTACAATGAAAATTTGCTTGTGACGAGAAGGTGAAGGTGGCTGGAAAAAAAGAACTTTTGTTGAACGACAATCACAGAAATGCACAGAGGTCAAAGTAACTTACCAAAAAGAAATCAATCATCAACTAGCGTTGCTACTTCACCGTTCGAGCGGATCTCACTGCGATGCGGAACAAACGTTCCTTGCTTCAAAGTAGCACCCGCAGCGACTTGGGAGAAGGAGGCAATCGAAACATCATCTTCAATAACCACATCGTCTGCGATGCGAACATTATGAGAGATGCGCACATTTTTTCCGATCGAAACGTTTCGTCCAATCACCGAACGATTTCGAATCGACGTGAGTTCGCTGATGCGGGTGTTTTCTCCAATCTGCACAAAGTCCTCCACTTGCACTCGATGGCCGATTTTCACGCATGGCCGAACGACGCAGTTTTTCCCGATTTTGGACTCAGGCTCAACTTCCACCTTCGCCATCAAAATGGTTGACTCATCCACGGATGATCCATCCATCACATACACACAAGGTCCGATAACCACATTATCACTCACACAAACTCCATCGTCGAGATAACTCAGATCTCCTATTTGTACATTCCGTCCAATGGCTTCACAGTGCCACAATCTGGCATTTCCGATTTTAGTATTGACTCCGATCGATCCGCATGTGATCAACGCGTTTTGGTCAATTTCGCACTGCATTTTCTTTGTCGAACAGGCTGCCGGTCACTTCGGAAGTCAACTATGGAATGAGACGATCAACTTGAAAATGTTCACATGAAATCCTTCACGGAGCATTCCATCGACATTAACAAAATCGAACTGCCGACTCAGATTCTTCATCCAAACGAAATCTAAACAATCAAATGTGACCGCATTCAATGCTCGCTGCGGATTCGACGAAACGTTAACAGGTCAATTTCTCGAAATATTCGGCCATTCAAAGTGGCGCAAATCCAAGCAAATATTTAAAAACAAACAAAGCGTAATCCGTTCTTTGAATGAAGTCAATAAATTTTATTGTCGCAAATGTCTGACAACAACTCCAAACACAAAATAAAACAAGTTAAAACAAACTTAAATCTAGCAGAAAAAGAAAACATTACATCAACGTTTTAAATTACATCTTCCAAAAATCATATTCGTTCGCTATCACCAGAATTTGTGTGATTTAGAAGTTCTGTTGGTCATGATTATGTCCTAAAATTGCCTAAGTTAATGTTGGACGCCAAAGCGTCCGAATAGAATTTTCATAATTTTTCTCTTTGTTTCACTAAGACTTTGCTCTTTTCGCGAAATATCACAGATTCGTCCCGAGCATGCGATCAGCCGGTGTAGCCGTATGTGTTCGCCACTGAAAGTGAGAAAGAAAGAGAGGAAACAGAAAAAATTGGTTATAATTCGTTTTTTGCTGACGGTGCCGCCAAAAACTCACTTTCAAAGTCCTTTTCATACAGTTGGAGTAGATCCGCTAGGATGGTTCCGGTGCCCTCTGGAATGTCCACTTTTCCGCCATATCGCGTTGGCAAGCATTCCACTCCCAACATACTTTTCAAGTTCTTCGTGTCCTTGCCGTGGAAGTGAATCTGCGGAATAACGGTAAAAATTAAGAGACCCATCCGGCAACGAACGCCGCATCAAACACGAAACTCACTCTTTTCCGAAGTTTCTCCTGGATGAAAGGCTTGAAAATGGCAAACAACATGTTGAAGAGATATGAATTGTTGACGATATGCACGGCTTTCAGTCGCAACGAAAGGGTTTCCTGAACCCATTGCAGAATTAGAGCAGCAAATGTTGGTGTGAATTGCATGATGTGATTCAATGACAATCCTTCAAAGTCGAATATGCAGATGCCGCCACAGATTTGGGTGGTTGGTTCTCTCATCGATGCTTGGATGACCACTTGAATGGCCCGGAATAGATCGTTCAATGAACAAGTCGATGGCTTCCATCGTTCTGAAATGCAAAACAATGGTGAGTTTCGGTACAGACTATCCGCTTAGGTTTCACTCACTTCCAGCTTCAATCCATAAGACACGACGGCCTTCCGGGTCACGGATTGGAATCAATTTCACGACCTCCTGCTCGAAGACGTGACGCACTTTGGATGGAACCAAATCCTCGAACACGCATGCGTGCTTCAATTTCAATTTGTAGAAGCCTTTCAGCTGGAATTGTGTGAGAGGTGAGTTGGGATGAATTCAGCTGGAGTTTTGGGGAAAAAGTGGAAATGCTTACCCGATTGAAAGCGCTTTTGGCGTAGTATTTGCATGGACGCAAGAAAATTGTCAGAAACTGATCGTCGGTTGGTACATGCAATGTTGTTTCAGCTGAAAAGAGAAGCGGATCAGGTGAGATATTGGAAAGGAGTCTGACAGAGCTGTATGTTTTTTTCAGCTGGTGAATGAATCATCGGTTGCAAGGTCGATCCAATCACCGGATTCGATCACGAAAAATTGAGCTAATTTTGGCCTAGAACTTGACAGCTCATCAAACCCGAAAGCAATGATCGATCAATGGCATCTGTTTGAGCAAGTGGATCTGAAGCGAGACAACGCATCAAAAGATCGGAAAGGCAATCGAATTGCGTTAATGCTTTTCGCCATGGACGAACGCACAATTCAAACAACATCGGGAATTCGATCGATATGGGAATTCGCTCGAAATTGGCCAGCATCAATGACTGGCAAATTAATTGATAGCCAATGTCGTCGCGTGCTAACGAAATTGACCTTCGATGGTGATTTGTTTGTCGCTTCGAAATTAATCAGGTTTGAATGCCGTTACGATCAACTCAAGCGCTTGAACTGGTTTTCGGCTAGCGATTTTCGATCGGTCCGGAAATTGAATTGCGTTTTGTTCCTGGTCAACGCATTCGATTAGAATTAATTAATTAGATTGCGAAGAGAAGATTTGGAAATTATCGAATCGGTTTTGATAATTTCGTCTGCCAGACGCAGACGCTTGCAACGAAATTTAAATTGTTTGTTTATTTGCCAATCGATTGCGACATGCAAAGTGTATTTTTGTCGAGTCAAAGCCAAGGTGACACACGCGCCAGGGTAATCAATCAAGAATTTTTCTCGCAAACGTGAGATCGTAATTGTAAATCAACTTGATATTCCAGTTGCCAACTGGATCTTTCCCATTTAGAATGCGCAACAACACCTCTGACCCGAAATAAAGCGGTCTCGCCATTCTGCGATCATATAAATCGGCACCGGAGCTTATCTCATTAATTTGGAACAATCGCGAATCGTTTCGATTCACCGATCACCTGAAAATTCCGACATGACATTTCATTCGAAAGCAATAATAAAAAAAAAATTTGAATTTTACGACGATCGTTCGTCGCATTGTTGATCAGCTAAATAGTGATGCCATCGGAAGTGACCAAATTGGATTGTGACGATAAAAATATCTGTCTTGCGGACGCGTGCGCAACCATAGAAAAACGAGCGACCTTCAGGACGAGTCTGTTTAGGCGCAAATATCCAACCGTCGTGGCGTGTGTCACACGGTCGCCCAGCCATTAAAAATGAATTTGAAATTAATCTCGGACATGCGGAAAAGATGCTGCCGTCAATGAACGGTGATTCGCGTGCGGTGACCGGTCTGCGACAGTTTGGATGCGGCTTCATGTTCATTGTCAATAGGCTTTGCATAACCGCATAGCTTCAACGGCGATGTGTAAATATTGCCGGCGGTTATCATAACGAGTCACGCGTTGCTGGACGGAAAGGAAGTAGTCATCTCGATGCGAACTCATGAATATTCATCCGCGTCAAAATGACAAAACAAAATTCAATAAAATTTGATTTACCTTTAACCATTTCACGGAGTTCAACGATGGCGGCCTGGATCACCTCAGGAGTCTCTCGCAACTCGACAACTCCCTTCTGCACAATTGCCTCGCTCGGCTTGTCATCTTCCAATCGAATTTCAGAGTCTCCAAGATTCACAAATGGCGTTTTGTCCTCTCTGAACTTCAGAACTGGCATTATTGTGGCGCTCATTTTTCTCGATTCACTCAAAACACTCTCAATAAAACGTAAACAAAAAACCGCAGTTCACCGGACGTAAACAAAAGTAAAAACACTTAACACTCTGCGGTAACGGGATACGATGATTCTGCAGAAGAAAAAAAAACAAAATGAGAACAAATGAAATGATCAGTGCGTGATTTGTGGCAAATTGGTCGTTAATGGTCGGTTTAACCAGTAAATTCGGCGTGAAGGCAAATCAATCGTACAGATTCGAAGCGCTACGGAGCCAAGTCCATGAGAAAATGAACGATCATTCTCGTTTGCTATATGCGATTCTTATGAAACGCTTGAACCACAATTTATCGTGGCAATTCGGGCGATTAGCACATTTGAACCGAAATGTCAACAAACTCGCACATTCGTTGAACGTTCGGCGATTGTTTATCAACAGCACTGTAAGGGTGCTGTCAAGCGCATATGTTTTGTCGATTGTCGTTGAGGAAACGTTCACTCAGCGAAAATATTCTCGATTAAGAAACGAAATCGTGATGAGGTCATCAATGCCATGGCCCAGTGGCAGAGTGACACCCAGTCAAAACAATAACAGCAAGTCACGTTGAACGAAAACAATTCTTGAAAATTTTGACAATTCAACAATAGCGGAATCAGCACATGAATCGAAAGAAATGACAACGAAAATAACTACGACGACAAAGAAGAAGAAGAAGAAGAAGTAGGAAAATCGCCATGAACGAACAATGCACATGGCCGGGGCCAGAAAAATATTCAAATTGGTAAGCAATGCGGTGCAATTGGAATATGAACGAGGTGTAGGTCACTCGGAACTGCGATTCGGCGTGTAGAATGGCGCATCGACAACGAAATGATTGTTTTGGACGCTGAGCGAGCACTGCAAGGCGTTGCGGTAACAACCGATGACATTACATTGCACCATGGCATTGTGCGTGTGTGCTGTTTGGGTGGCTTTGTGACGCATGCGTTCACATGTTGCTCGTCTTCCAGTCCGCCCATACGAACGATGACTGTTTCGAACACATTCCGAGGCGAGCTCGACGACATCGTTGATTCTGTGTTTGACCTTTCGACGAATGTATGCGTGTCGACGCGCACCAAATACGAATGCATTGCCTTTGGATGATTGGAATTGTCAGGCGATTGCGATGACCCTCCATGCGATCAATCAAATGTGGAACGCAACCAAATTTTTGCTCGGAAAACGCATGATTTGTGGCGGTCACTTCTGGAAATGGGACAATTATTCGATAATTAGACCGCAATTATACCGATTTTCTACGCAATCACTCGCCGATTAAAGCAATCGAAAATCGAATTAGAATCGCACACGGCCAATGAGCAATTGGCCCAGGAGTTGAAACGATGTGAAATATCTCTGTGCGGAGTCAAGGCCGGAACACATGTTGAACGGTGCGCCGCTGTACACACCGAAAATCATAACGTTTTTTTTCATATTATTTTTCTCTTTTTTATTATTCGCTCGATTGCTTTTGTCGTTGTGTTTTGATTTAGTCCGCAACAACCGAAAATATTTCGAAAAGAAGTATTTTTTGAAATTCATCGACGATACAATCACTGATCACCGATCACCAATCGACGACCACACGTCGCATTAGTATGCAAACGGTCATTGAATTTGGTAATGTCGCTGCGGTTGACTTCGAAGATGAATACAACGCTGTTCTTCGAGCTGGTTTGAAGGTCGGTCGGTCGGTTGGGGTGCACACAGTGATCGAGAATGCGTGGAATGAATTTGAAATGTTGGCGGCAACAGCAAGAATCCGGTCGTTGAGAAAGAATCGAAGAAAATTTTGCGCCGCATGCCGTTGCATCATGACAAGCTGGCGAGCACGTTCTGCCCAGACAGCCTTGTCGCCTTGACGAACAGATTGATGGCTAATTAATGGTCGACCATTCAAATGCAAATGCTCAGCGGACAGCAACATCACAAATTGCATAAAATTATTGTTATGACTGCGAGTTGCGTATGGATCCAAAATGATTCATTTAAAGCGCTGAGAATCGGACGATTTTCGAGCGAAAGCAATTAGCTCGAAAATTGACGATTCGCTTCAATTCCTTGTGCTCCACGCTCAATTTACGGTGGCCGCCAACAAAACAACAGCACAGTCATTTCGAATGCGGCAAACAATTTAAATCATTCACTGCAAATCGAACGAAAAGAAACTCAGCAACCGAACAAGAATATCAGATTGAGTTGTAATTAATATTCACGTCGGTCAGAATAATTATTATGTCGTTGCGGTGCTGTTTTCCTTGTGCGCTTAATTGATTCAAATGCTAATGTCAAATGTTAGGGAGAACCAGAACGGCAATGTTAATGTCAAAGCAACCGCGTTTGGGAAATGCAAGAGACACGGTCAGATTTCTGAAGCGCATGCCACGTCTGGAGTGGACCGTTCAACGGCACCGCATCTCAAACCGTTTCACAGAACTTGGACGGCAGCAACCAGTTTCTCAAGAATCGCAAACGCGATAGTTGCGATCCGCGAATACCAATTTGGTGCCCGCGTGACACATCGTCCGAGTTTTTTTCTTTTATTTCAGAATATTCGATGTCATTCGTCTTCGTCGGTCCCATTTCGATGCATTCGCGCCCGGAATGTCTAATGCACCGCACGCACACAATGACACAACGAATGTCAATGAAAACTGCAATTCTGTAATGATCGTGGAAAACCTTGGAGGTTTCACGAAAACCATTGGAAAATATCAACGAAATGGCTTATGCCGAACGAGACCACACCGATCAATCACATCCCGAATGAAGGCAACGGTGAGGGAAACGACCCTTCAATTCTCAAGATGCCGCAAAGTCACTATTCCAATTCGCGAATTCACTTTCCACTCGCACTTTTCATTCTGAACCAAAATTTCCACAAAAATAATGTTTATTTACCCGATAAACAATCCACTTGATTCTCAAGCCTGGATGCGTGCGTTTGCTTCAACGAATTCGTCGACAATGCTTCGGTTGAATTGACGATCGTCAAGTTTTGTTCGCTTTGTATTCAATGGAACTATGCTGTGGTGCTTGCGTTCCCGCTATGGATTTGATTAAGTCGAGAAACGAGTTTGTTGAAACGTAAAACGCCAAACGTCAAGCCGTCGAACCGAATGAGCGACAAAGAAACATATACGGCGCGTTGTTATTGTTGTTGTTGCTGTTGTTCACGCTGCGGCACTCCGAGTGTGTGCGTTACGTTCATCGTCACTCATGATTTGTTGTTCTGTGCCTTAGACGGCGATCGTGCGGTTCATTCGACGCGTGCTGTCCACTTTGCGTTAGAATTTTTTGCTTTTTTTCTTCTTTTTTGGGAAAAAAAATGCAGATTTGAATATTTATTTTCCGTTCCGTTTTAGATTTTATGGAGAATTTCGATTGCAATGACTTCTGGTGGGGTGGTCGGCTTGGTTATGGATCGCAATCGATTTGACCATTAGAAGAACTCGGTGTCGTCTTCGGAATCCAGTTATGGAAGTTGTCAAATGTTTTTTTCCTCTTCATTTTTCGTAAAATGCGGAAATTTTTTTTCTTTTCGCCTTTCCGCAAAGCGGCTCATCTACCGTAGTTCCGGGGCTGAATGGGTTTTGTGCTGGCCGGATGGCCGACGTCCGAGTAGACAAGTCTTTGTTGGCGCAATGCGTTTGCGTCATCGCCGGTCTTTTGATGTTTTCGAAAAGATTTTGCGACATATTTTAATTTTGATGTGGCGATTAATGATGAATTTGAGTGGAATTAGGCAAATTAATGGACGACGCATTCAGTGTGTTCGATACTTGTTGGAAGCGTTAAAAAGAATTGAGCCATTTCTTTACGATAAAATTGCTCGTGTCGATAAGCTGGCGGGCAAAGTTCACTGTGTTTTGTCTGGTTCCAGTTGCGATATCAAAACAGGCCAAGTCAAACACCACAGCAGAGCGAAACAAAGGGCACAAACAAAAATAACGGTTCGTCATTGTTTTTGCATGCGGTCTGATTGGGTTAGTTTCGATACGAATATTTGACCACACAAATGCGAGTCTGATTCGGCCATTCGGTTAAATCATTCTGGACTTTGGACTAAATTGTCGCTCGATTTCGGTGTATGTGAATTCGACCGAAACGGGAATTCCTATTATCTCGACTGTCCTAACGGTGAATCATTTGACAAAGGCATATTGATGATTGTGGATGGCGAGAGAGACATTTTTCGAAAATTCTTTATAATTCGAGTGATTTGGTGGCTCTGATAAGAGCCTTATCTCCTTACGATTACCGCTTAGCGGTATTGATGCCTTAAATTAGAGATCGATAATGATGAATCAATCAATCAAAATCGAAATTACTTCGAACTGGTGTACTTGGTGACGGCCTTTGTGCCTTCGCTGATTGCATGCTTGGCTAATTCGCCAGGCAACAGCAGACGGACTGCCGTTTGGATTTCGCGACTCGTGATGGTCATCCGTTTGTTGATTTGGGACAAACGGGATGCCTCAGATGCAATTCGCTCGAAAATATCGTTGACGAAACTGTTCATTATGCTCATCCCCTTGCTCGAAATTCCAGTATCAGGATGCACTTGTCTGAGCACTTTATAGATGTAAATGCCGTAACTTTCGACTCGCTTGCGCTTCCTCTTTTTTTCACCCATGCTGATATTCTTCTTGGGTTTATCGGCGACCTTTTCGATTGGCTTTGGAGCCTTAGAACTTTTCTTTGGAGGTGCCATGATAATTAACGAACGCACAATAATGATCTGATATTCAACACAAAATGTGTCCGAACGACGTCGATTGCTCGCTTTTATACCGCTTTGGTGAGAGTCTGACAGTGCATTTTCGAAAATTACGCACCGCCCATTTGCATCGGCCGGTCATATTGTGCATGCTATAAATATCGGTGTGACAGTCGACAGGTAGTCATTGTGTGAGAAACCGTAGCTCTGTGCACTTGTCTTGTTTGTATCGTTAAACGAAAAAAAAATCAAAATGTCTGGTCGCGGAAAAGTTGACAAAGTCAAATCAAAGGCAAAGTCCCGTTCCAGTCGTGCTGGGTTACAGTTCCCAGTTAGTCGAATTCATCGTCTTTTGCGCAAAGGAAATTATGCCGAGCGAGTTGGTGCCGGAGCGCCAGTCTACTTGGCTGCATTGATGGAGTATTTGGCCGCCGAAGTTTTGGAGTTGGCCGGCAATGCTGCCAGAGACAATAAGAAGGCTCGCATCATTCCACAGCACTTGCAGTTGGCTATCCGCAATGACGAGGAGTTGAACAAGCTTCTGTTCGGCATCACAATCGCCCAAGGTGGTGTGTTGCCGCATATACAATCGGTTCTTTTGCCCAAAAAGACCGTGACCAAGGCGCAATAAGCAACGCTTTTTAGAGCGTTTTCGCAAAAAAATGAGATAAAGGCTCTTATCAGAGCCACCAAAGCATTTTTTATGAAGAATTATTAAACTCGCATTTCAAATCAAACGGAAGCAAAATCCTTGAATCTTTCTCATTCAAACAAGCAGCGTTTTGCTTCAAAAACCACATGTTTTTTTAAAGCTCAAAAAAGCTTGAATTGTGCGCTTTGATTCAGACATGGGTGCGTCTCGAATCAACCGAATCAAACGCATTCATCTATAAAACATTGAACACGTTCAACAGCAGCGACTATAAAGTTTATGGCATGTCAAAGTTGTTGATGATTCAATGTTTACTCTTCAAGAAGTGAAACACACGAGATTTTTGAGAGAAATCATTTCTTTCGTGCGAGAGGCGATCGCATGAAATTTTCGTATCTTCATTCGTAAAGACTTAACAAACCCGATTAGCGTAGACAATTAGCTCTCACACGCCATTTCCTGTCAGCACTCTAATTTTGAATGGAATATTTCCAGAGCCAGAACTGGGCGTACATATGTTCTGACGCGCAATGAATCTCAGCTTCCGTCTTAACTCAAGGAAACGACAACCGGTCAGTAGATCTCTCAACCGAGACATAATTGACTCAAAGTGCGCTTAATAAGAATGCTAATGTCAAAGCTCTCAAGTTGTCCGGTTCATTCGACCAATGACGGGCTTATTAAAGAAGGCTGGGGATTCGTGAAAGGCTCCACAATTTCAGGATCATCTTGGGCTACCATCGGTAAAGACTCAAACGCCATATCCCAGCATTCACTTCCAATTACTAGAATGATTGTCGTAACCTTAACCCAGCGACCTGAATTCCGAGACACCATTGGCCGCCGCAAGACACGGTGACAACTCTTCGCGATTCATAATTGACGAAAATGACCCACCGAAGAACGTTCACGCAGCAATTCAATAAATTCGTCGGCGACAACATCGTCTGTGAATGTTCCCCATCGGCTGAATATCATCTAACGGCATCTAATTGTAGGCTACCGCTGCCACAGCCATTTCTCAACGAAAACAAAACACTTTCAATCATCCGAACTAAACGACAGGCACAATGACGGCGAGTTTTTGTTTTCCGCTCAATCAGATTTGCGTGTTCCGGAAAAGCGGCAGCAAGACGCCAAACTCAAGCAGAATAATAGTCTTAGCGATCGCCGGCAATTGTTCGCTCGTCAATTGCATTGAAATTCTGCCACGCAAGACGTATGGCCTTTTGTTGCTCGCAACGGTGAAGATTTATGGAAATCGCATGCAATCAGATGAATAAAATCCCAGGTGAAATGTACGGTTTTTGCCGTTTTTAATTGCAGCCTTTTGTGCTTCGTTTTTTTTCTTGTTTTTTCTCATTTCGAATGCAATCGAAATGCATGTTTGGCGGTTGGAACGTTTTGCTCGTAGCAAAGTGCAGATATGGCGGAATTCCAGAGAATGATTCGATTGTTCAGATGAGAGGCAACGAAGTTCCGTTCTGTTTACCAGCTTGATACCTTGCTCGGAGTCGAATGATTGACTCGCAAGAGGCAAACCAACGGAGACTCACTCGCAAGTCGTGACCTCTTCAGTGGAATATTTTTGACGAAATGGAAAATGTGACAAATCTCGACGATCAGAAACCGAAAGGCCCGCAAATCTTCTTTTCAAAATCATCACTTCAACCGACCATAAACCTCCAAATGGATGACCGACATTCTGCGTCGATTCAGACCATTTCAAATTCATCGCATGTTTCAAAGTAAAAATTAATTCGTTGCCGAAAAAAAGCGTCCAAGTCAGCATCGCGGTGCGTCTCTTTTTGTTTGTTATTGCGAGGCGGCGTCAAAAAGCGTGAACAATTGAAAATGAAATGCGTGCAGTGAGTTAGCGAAATGGGGCAACCTCGTGATCGACACTGTGGACGAAGAAGATGAAGCGCTTCTGTGCACGCCCGAGATCGGAGTGACCCCAAGGATATCCAGCCATTCATTCTTTGGCGTTCAGTAGCCCCAGCGACACCCATCGTCTCGACATTTCCACCATTTCAAATATTTATCTCCCGCATTTGCGGGCCAAAACTGTTTGCTCGTCTCGTTCAGCCACTCGGACACAAGTAGCTACAATCGAGATGCGATTGCGACACCGCCACTCAATTAACAAATCACAACAAAGGTGTGCGTCTAACCGAAGACCACCGAAAACATGAGAATGACAAATGTTCGAATCTGAGAAAACCTTCACTTTCTATCGAATCGAATGGGAAAAATATCGAATGTCGATGCATTGCCCGGGCACCGTGGCCGATCATCACATTTGCATTCGACCATGGATCTGTGTGAAGCTCTTCAATTAGTCGACCGCTTGTTGAAGACTTGTCAAAGTGAAATTGTCAATAATTAACAAAGAGAAGAGAGGAGAAAGACGACGATCGGAATGAAACTGAAATGCGATGAGTGGCTTACGATTGTAATTGAGTGATTAACATTCGTTTCTTTCTTCTTCTTGATTTTTTTTCGAGTGAAGAAAAATTGGAAAACCATTTGCATTTTTATCATCGAATCGGGTGATCAGTGAAGTGGTGTGCTCAACTGCAAGTAATCCACTGGCCAGAGGACGGAAAGCAAACAACTCACCGATCTGAACGATAATTTTCTCCCGGACAATTTCGATCATTTCGAAAACTTAATCAATTTACTGATTACTGACGAGAGATGATCTTTCATCAGGGCCGGTATTTTGTAATCAATCGATTGTTAATCACCTGTTTGATTGCCACTGGTCCAATTACACGCTTGTTGTGAAAGATGATTAATGGCTGCATTCGATGCGATGGCGAACTCCCAGCGTGTTTCAGATGAATTTCGTCCGAAAGCGTCGTCACCGCGGAATGACTCAAAAAGTTCCCATCAAACAATCGTATCATTCTCGCGGAAGTAAACAATGAGCCATCCATTACAAGCCAATTAGATCCAAATGTGATAAGCGAGACGTTGATTTGTCATTGCGAAAGGCAAAAAATGCGCGAGAAAGGAATGAAAAAAAGTGTTCAAGAAAAACTGGCCAACTTTTAGCGACGCGTCAAGCCAATGAAGAAGAACACTCCGTTCCGAGAATGTGCGCGTGCAAAGTGAGTTAGTGTGCCTCCCGTATGTCGTCACGTACATGACACCAAATCAAAACCATCGTGACAACACACCGCATCAAATAAATCACACCAGCATTGCGCTGTTTTTACTCAAAATCAAATTATAAATCCTTCCGTTAGTTTAATTGTCTGCGGCGGCTGGCTTGATGGCTTTGCCTCTTTCAGCCGTTCTCATCCATTGCAATCACAGCTGTCGCATCATTTACTGTGCGCCAGCAGTTGACAATCAGACACAAGTCGAATGTAGAACATTCTATGCGCAATATGCGATCATCCGCCTCGGCTAACGGTACATTTGAATAAATCTTGAGTTAAGTCGCGTCGGCATCGTTCAAAAATCGTTTAATTTGCATTCATTCGACTCGACCGACTGCTGGCCGTTTGTCAGTTCGTCGCTTTTACTCGACCGACCAATGGCCAGCTGATGGAGCATTTCCCCTCTGCGAAAAAGCCACACATTTTCATTTCAATTATATCTGACTTTATTGTGCGCATTCAATAGACGATCTCGCATTGGGTCAGTTGAGATAATTAACACATTTTCGGTTGGTTCGGTTTGGCGAGGAAAAGCCCATTAAAAACCGACGAGAATGATAAATGCCCGTCTATTTGCAAAATTGGTCACTCGGACACCGTCCAATGTTGATGATGGCCGCTGGTCGAGAGCAAACAAAAGAAATTGAAGCTGGTGCACCCACTGTTCGACACAGTCCGACCGATGGAAGAAATGGAAGAAATTCAAAATTGGACGAGGCAATTCAATCATTATCATTTCAGCGAAACAACCGACACGATGCGCTTGTGTCTGCGTGTGTAAGTCATCACGCTTACATTCACACACGAAGAAAATAAATAAAAAAAAGAAAAAAAACGGATTGCATTGAATCCAACAGCCGCAGTCGACCGACCATGGTGCGTTGTGCACGAAACCGAGTTGCTTCAGTTATGTTTCAATCAGTGAGCCGTTCGGTTTGCTAGCAGTTTTGGTGCGCGTTGTGATCGCTGATCGTACGATCTTTCTCTGTCTGTTACTCGTGCGCTGGTTTATCCAGACGAAACACCCAACAAATTTATTATTCTGTTTGCGATTTTGAATGTTTCGACTTGTTTGTTATTGGCAGCGACAAATTGATGGACTTAAAATTTTTTGTGAAATTGTGACTGCTTTGAGGCAACTCGGACAAAGTGGACCTACGGCGATCGTTTGCTGTTCAATACGAGTAAATTGGTAAATTTCTGTTCTGTTTCAATGCTAATCACTTCAGCAAACAGGTGATCAATTGACATCAATCACTGCTGGAGATCCCACTTATCGCCTATTTTCGATGCAAGCAAAAGCGAAAAAGTAAAAGTGTAAGATTTCAGTATTTTGCACTGCTTGTCGGTCAACAAAACGAATCGCAACAAAAAAAGGAAAGAAGACAAAAAACAACATCGAAAAAAGTCCAAGTCGAATGATTACAAGGCGAACGAACACTGGCGGCGTATGGCAACCGCACCAGCACCACCGAATAATCGACTGAATAATAGAAATCATCGATGGATTTTTTCGGTCGATTCAATTGCTATTTTAATTTTTTTTTCCTTTTTTGTTTTTCACAATTCACATTCGTGTTCGCTCCTCCGAATTGTTTCATCGACATATTGCCAAGCCATTTCGTTCACGATAACGCAATTGGCCATCGATGAGTTCACCAGCAAATTTGAAATATCGCTTTTGGCGCATCCACTTGGTATGCAGCGCGTACCTTCGATTTGTTGCGTCTCGAGACTGTAGCGATCGATTCGCTATGAGCGATCATTGATCGATTTGATGGGCTTGAAATGCACTGGGAATTGAATGGCGATGCAACTTCATGGCAATGTTCATGATGAGGTCAATTGTGGTCACAGTAAACCGCTAACGGTTTGCAATTTGCAGCTGGCAAACAAATGGGAAAGTTCAAAAACCTCGTTGGCCGCATTCTGTCCGATCTTTCGATTCGTCTCGAATGCATTTCGACATTCTTCGAAACATCTCCGGTCGATTAGTTGTACGCTTTGGTTCAAATGCCACAGCGCAATCCACGTCACGTCGATCAATTTTGAGTTGAAGCGGATTGCAACACATAAGCACGCAGGCGAGCATAGCGTTTCATCGGAATGATCGGCATATCATCCGTTCGATAAGAATCAGAATGATGACTTAATGAATGTCGTTGACATTATCATCACGATTACCGTAACGAAACAGCCGAAACCGCATCATAAACGCCATATTCCTCCGATGTTCATTGATGGTTTTTGAAATATAGGTCAGCAGCGATGGCGACATTTTATCGCGCGCGCGAGCACTAGCTTCACACAGACACACTCACACTGGTCGCTGTGTGCCAACCAACATTTTCCATTCTTATTGTTTTTTCCGTATCTTCTTCCACTTCCACAACGCGCGCGCGCAACATTTTTCGTCTTTCTTTTTTCGTGTTGATCTTTCTCTTGGCATCTTTTGGTGCTTTGCGGTCGATTCGTTTACGAATATTTAAATAAACAAATGACTGGTTTGTGCGGTCGTTTGCTTGCTTCGACTCAACTGGTGATGACCTAGTCCATCTCCCAGAGATGAAGGGTCGCCTGAAATGCACTCCATTCCAGCCTCAATCAAATAATCCGACCTATTCAATGTCGTCATTTGACGGTCGAAAATCGGTTGAGAGCCTCTTCGGATGATTTTCGTAACGCGACGACGATCATATTGTTCAGCGAGAAGTGTTGTAAACGGCGCTTGTTTTCCATAAAAAAAAAAACAGCACAAACAAGCAAAATCAAATCAACAGCAATCAAATCCGCAATGAAATTATGCTAAATTGTTGGCTCGACCTTATCGAAATGAGTTCGTTCTCGTTTTTGTTTACAACTCGAGCTTGAGCTTGAGCGCGAGCAATCGTTTAAGGAAAAGGTCATGCGCAAATTATGAAGCGATCATCATCAAAACAACGAAAGGAAACGGGGCCGCAAGGTTGCCATTTCATATGTCATATCTCACGGTTTTATCATACGCCTCGGTTGATCGACCAACACAACACAGCAGCCGGATCTCGACAGAAGGATAAAATGACCAACACTTGGTTTTGAGGTTAATGAGAATGTCAGCGAGGGCATCCATCATCCATTCGAACCGAAATTGAATGCAGTTTTTTTTTCTTTTGCGAATCGCAGCGACACGTCACACCATCATTAGCGGAACCCATCGAATATTGAATAACGATGCTTAATCATTGATTTGCTGATCGCTAATTGAATGTTATGCAAATGATCGTCAGCGATCGCCCCGGTAAAAGTGATTCGGTGATTAGGAAAAATTGTCAATGGGAAATTTTCGTTACGAAGCCGGACTGTGAGCCGGATGATCGATGTGAATTGCGCCTGCAAGGCCACTCGAGCCTTAAACTTAACGAAAGTTTTGCGTTTGAATCGTTGAATTCTTGTGATTTTCGTTTGTATCGAATCGAATGGCGAGTCAGATGCACGTCCTCGACCAAACTTTCAACAGAACAAATTTGCGTCAACGATCGCGCCCGACAAGAAATGTCAAGGCAAGTCACTTGACTGCACCACAGCTGCAAGAACTTCGTTCAGTTGATTGCTGTGCAATTTTAATTACACGACGACAAATCGATCAAATGACCGCACATGCGCACAGATCGACACAGCAAACTAGACTTTGTTTCGAAGAAATCGTCAAACGATTAGCGCTCACCATGTCCCCGATTCTGTCCGGTATTTCGGAGCGGCGTCACTGATTCTAGTTTCATCGATGCCAATTGAACGCAAATCAAAGTCGTGTCAATGATTTCTCGAGCAAGTCCAAAGCGATCGTGATGATTTCGCTTAATTACACTCTCGTATGCCATTCTGTTGGAAATGCGGACCGAAAAGCCGAAGGTAAAATCTCGACTGGCGTTCGTGTTCGACTTCAATTTTCGGTCAAACTCAACGTTGCATGCTCGGTCAAATTGAAAATTCAATTGAATTCAATCGTTTCCGAAACTCATTCAAATCAACTGTTTTCATTCTTTGAACGGTCGTTCATTTCAAATATGGCGGCTGCTTTGGAGGGGAGGAAAATTTCGTTTCGATGAAAATTGACGTCGACGCGATGAGAACCAACCGAATTTATGCCGCACGATCCTCCTTTTGTTGGTTATTCCGACAGTTTCCGATACGAAACGTGAACCGTCCGTTTCCATTGTTCGACGCGGCACACTCGACATTGTTTGGGAAGACAACTTTCGATGTCGATCGGATGCTTTGTTTCAGATTTTCGATTTCTCGACGATTGCGATTGTTAAAATGAAGAGTGCATTGGGATGGGCACGCGATGCGAACGGGGAAACTTTTTCGTCTTTTTCGTCTTTTTCGTCTTTTTCTTTCTTAAATTTTTGATTTGCTTTTATTTCTTCTTCCGAAAATGCCTCAGGGACTCAAGTGAAAAGACAAGAGAATGCAACGTGACATTCCACGCTACACTTCCGTTACTTTGATCACCTCTTGACGGAATTATGCAATGCTCGATGCAATTGCAACCGCTACAATGGTTCGTGCTGAATTTCTCAGCCGAATGCCGAGCATTCTACCGAACGATGTGGTTGCATAAGATCCCGTTGACAATGACGCGAAGAAGAAACAATAAAGCGACGAAATATCGAAACCGCCAGAAGCCATCAAAATCACAAAGCTGTGAATGATTTGCCAAATCCACATTAGAAACAATTGCCTGTTGGCTTTTGTGTTGGAATACCATTCGGTTCGGTTCGTTCGGCTCGTTCGGCCTGCTCGCCAGTTCGTTCAATCGATTCACATGATATCACGCTACATGCCATTCTCAGAGGCGAATTATCAACTGCGA
>JANSTV010126150.1:0-17894 GCA_027564135.1 Lestremia cinerea
GTGTGTGTGTGTGTGTGTGTGTGTGTGCGTGGGTGGGTGCATGTGTGTGTTAGTATGTGTGAGTGTGTGTGTTTGAGTGTGTGGGTGTGTGTGGTGTGTGAGAAGCGGATGGTGCATTAGTGTCGAGAGTAATCGTAGTTTGGCGTCATAGAGGCGATGTGAGACTCCAAAATGGCTATCGTATGGCTAGCCAGAAACTTACGTTTTGGTAGCCTTGTGGGTTCGGTGGTGGGTAGCTTGATTGCGGTTTCTGCAAGTGGAAAAGAGATATAAGACTTGTTTTTTTGCGTCGCATAAAACATACCTTTCCTGGAACCAAACGGTTTGGTGGTTGGTACACCTTGCCCTGCACTTGAATCGGAATCTCATGGACATGATGGTTGCCGTATTGCTCCTCATGGATGGCACGATAAGTCTCGCTCTTTGATGGATCGTAGACGACGGTCTTCTTGTATCTATTTTCCATGAGATTTTTTGCACGCATACGACAACGGTGAAGATGATTAGCACGATTCGCAGTGTGCGTGTTGAGGAGCGAATGAACAACAGAAAGAGGTTCGACAATGTTAGTCAATAAAATTTTGCGAGTTTGGGATTCTTTCACAAACAATTTCGAATGGTTTCTTGGTATGAAATTTTCTTTTCCTCTTTTTTTTAAGGAAATCAGGGACGTCAGTGAAACATACAAAATAGGCAAGGTATGAAAATATTGACAAACAATTGACTAAAATATCACTCAATCGTCATCGAGAGTTAGATTTAATTTTGAGAAAATGATGAAATAGAAAAGAAAAACAACGCACAGCCGAGTTTTTAGTGGAACATGAAATGCCAGTGAGCAGTACGAGGCCGAAAATATCGCGACGATGCAGCCGCAAACTGGCGACCAAAAGACAACGGACGGACAATTTGAAGGCTGAAAATTCTTCCGACCAAAAACAAGAACGACAAACACAGACAAGACGAAATAACACCATATGCATACGCCTCACACCCCAAAAACAACTCTCAAACAAAGCACACATTCGGTTTTTATTGTTTGTAGTGTTGGCTGTGTTGCACAACGGGATTAAATTCGAAATAAAAGCTCTTACATTTAGACGTTTAAGTTCTAATTTTAAAGGGCGACATCTCGTATCTTGGATCGATGCCGGTGCGAATACAAATATTTTCATTCAAATCAAACGAGACGAACAAATGGACTTGAAGCAAAATGAAAAATAGATGAACAAATGAAGGTCATTCGGGTGAATTGGTTAAATCGGTGTTGATTCAATTTATTAAAAATGAACCAAATATTGATGCTGGTGAAACAAAAATTCTTTATGTTTCCGATCAAATTTAAGGGAAATAATAGTTGGATGATGATGGGGATGCAGATGAGCCGGAAGGAAAGTTTGGGTTGGGATGACTAAGAGGATGTTGCTGGCGACGAACGTAACGGTTTTGTTGTTCAAGTTGTTGGTGCAGCTGTTGTTGCTCCAGAATTTTATTTTTTCGTTCCAGAAACGTCAAGTCAATGAAAATGCTACACGATTGAGAGGATGGATGAATGAATTATTTAATTTCAGAGAGAGACGGAATGAAAACCATGCTTAAATGTTGTTTAAACGAGATGCCGAGTTTCGGCTGGAGAGCGAGAGAGAAAGAGAGTAAGAAAAAGAGAGAAAGACAGAGAGCGAAAAAGAGGTGCGGTAAGGGGGAAGGGGGGGGGGGGGAGAGAAAGAGACCGTATATGTCAACCGTTTTACTGAGATGGATGTATACAATATGAGAAAAATAATGCTGGCCCCGACTTAACTACAAGCAGTTGGTTTGATCTTAGCGGTCAAACCCATTCAAATCGAAAACCAACAGAACAGAGCATTCCAACGCGTCTTCAAAATTACCCGTCAATTTTTGTTGGCAAGGGGCTGTCCGGCTTTGATCTGAATGGGGAGGAAAAAGCAGACATTTCGTTGGTCGATGTATTGTCACTGGCTACGAAGCGGAGTGCTAGTGTGACGCGGGGTGCTTGTGTAATTCGGTGGCAATAATTGAGTGGCTGAATGGAATAAACCATTTCATAAAGAAACTAATTTTGATTTCAGCTTGCCATGAGAATGAGCGGTTTCAGGGACACGCGAAAATAATTTTCTTTCAACTTGTTCTTTCTTGTTTGTGTTGTTTTGTCGGCTGCGTGTTTCTTCCCCTTTATTCGATTTGATCAATGTTCTCGGTTAAGGCTCGGTTTTGGAATCGGGTGTTTTCTGGTATATTGATTGGTCATTGTTGAGTGAACTGATATGAATCGAAATACTTACGGCGTCGAGTTTGGAACCGTTTGCCGAATAGTGTTTTCAATGTTGTTGTCCGAATAAAGCCCAATAGGTGAATTAAATTGTTTGTGTGATACCTGAAATGGCCATACTGTAAAATTGCATCCTCGATCGGGATAGATGGCTTTGTATCAAACCTTGCCACTCCTAGTGTCTTCCGGGACAATGCGATGGAGCACCGAATCGGCAACCTACACAATGATATACCATTATTTTTAATCATTCCCTTTGGGATTTGAAGATTTCTTACTCTTTGTCTCAATAGAAGATCATCGACGTGATGGACTGGCCCACGCATTGCTGGATTAGGATGGTGTCTCAGGTAGCTCTCTGTTGGTTGCTGGTCCTTCTTCACTTTAGCTCCTGGCAGGATCAAAGGAGTTGTACGATATGGCTGAAAGCAGAAACAAGTCTGATGTTAACCCGTTTTGCAAGTTGAGGATTTTTCAAAAGAAAAAAGAAAAAAAAGCATTCCATCAAGTTACTATTGATGACATCAACATCGATGAAATGTTTGGTTTCACTAGATTTGTTATTGCCGTCGCAAGCCGACCTCTTTGAATTCTCCAATAATTCTCATTGAATAATCGCTTGACCTTCACGGAACCACTACAACGCCAAACCAGCTGTGTTCCTTCGCCGCACAATCGAGCGACCATTAAATGTAGGTACGACACACCAACGCACCATCTCACCGAGATGTTTGGCTGAACATTCTAAAAATACCTATCGAATTAGTTCAGTACGAGTCGCTCGGTGTATCTCAGAGCAAAGCAGTTAATAATAATTTATGCATGGGTGGCAGAATTTATTTATGAAAATAAAATGTTTTAATTTACAATGTCAAATGTTTGGCGAGTAAAAATCGAGTGAAACCGAAAACATCGCGCCAGGAAAGGCGACGCGATTGATTACAACATCCATAATATAATTCCAGTGCACTTCAACTCTGCCGATACAACCGATCTTTCTTTATTCATTTAATCAGCTTCTAATGTTTTTTTTTTTCCAAAATCAAAAGTATTTTGATACATTTTTCGAAACATTGGAAAAATGAAAGTCATCATTTCGATGAGTTAGTTTTTTGATCGCCGGGCTCGTGACGGTGGTGTGCATGAACAACGAATCAATGTCAAGACTTCTAAAAATAAGCCAGGAGACTAGCGCCAACTGATTTTTGGTCGTCTGATAATTCAAAATCAAACAAACAGTGAATGAAGATTCGAAAATAATAAGTAATCACGTTCTCATTCAAGACCCAGTTCAACCAACTGTTTAACAAAAATCCCATTCCGAAATTCACCACACGTCGAACTTCACCTTGAATTCACGGGCCAATACGAGATGTCAGACCATAACCTCAATCCAAGCGTAATTTGGCGCTAACAAAAACAATGATAAATCACAGCTAGGCGAATTAAGACAGAAGAACGTTTTGGCAAGAACTCTGTCGAGCAAAAATGCTATTCGATCTCGTCGATACGCTTTTCATCAGGCGAATGGAGAAGCTAACTAACCGATGGAAAAAGAGCCAATGGAATGGTTAATGTTACGCCCGCGAAACAAAGGACATTTATTCGAAATACTGGCAGTCAGTATGCCCCATCGATGTTGTTGGACCGGATGAGTTTGAATCCCCCGGGCGAATCGTTCAAAGAGGAAAAGGACCAGGCTGATCATAGGCGAAACACAGAGCCTGTATGGACGCGAAAAGAAACTGCAGGATTGACTCCATTTCCGCGATCATGGACGTCAGCTGAACACCCGGTAAAACAAACGATTCTCGTAATAAAACGATCTCTTGATTCTCTCTTGGCTCATTTTTAGGCACTGAAAAACAGCCTGTGTTCGTAAGTAGCTGAGGAGGAGGAGTAGTCCGCTCTATAAACCATTTTCGAATGCCGGGCATTGTCAGTTCAATGGTTCGAACCAATCGGGCGTTGATCTGCTTGCAAGTGAATGCGAAATTGAAGCTTAATCTTATACATTTCTTGCCGTACACAAAGCAGCAGATAATCGACATCTTCCAGGGGCGATTGAAGGAGGCTAATATTTTGAATGTGTTCCCAATAGCAACGATACATTTGCTGTCAGCCAAAGTGGCGACCTTGTCCGGCGATGTGTGCAAGACCTTGGACATTGGTCGACGCATAGTTGAGCTAGCCAAAACCAGGTCAGGGATGAGCTTGAGCTTAGACGAGTTTGGCATTGGTCCCTTGGTTGTCGAAAGCGGCGAGCAAAAGGTTGAAATGAAACAATTTCTGAGCCCGTTGAGCACAACACAGCACCGCCAACACCCTGCAATATGACGAGTCGATGAAAGATTTCTCGCTCCATCACAGAATATTCGTGAGCACGTCATGCCAAAAACAAAGACATCACGGGACGTGGCATCGCAGCCCATGACCAAACAGAATTAAGAGGCACCTGTTCGCTGTTCGAAACCAAGGGCAATGGGACGAAGGCCATCAAAGGTAAACAGGCGCATTGGCGGACACATCGTTTATGGATAAATAACTTGTATCTGCCAGCAGTGATTGCGAAACATTTTTTTCAAATGTATTTTATCCTTCGCGCATTCGCGCGCTCGGTTCCAATGAACAGACGAGTCGTGCGCTTTGAGTTGGGCATAATACAAAAATGAATTTGCAAAAATTGTATGCGCAAATGAGAAAAGACGTTTCCGTTTTCCCATTGCTCCCTGCTCATCCAACTCCGCGCTAAGAGTGTCTTGTGTGGCGCAGCACGTAGCCGAACTCATGCACTAAATTTTAATCCAAGAAGGAAGCGAGATCCGTCACTCGTAAAAAAAGAAACTGATAATTCAAACGTGATGGCTTTCCAAACAGCTGGCTATGTGATTCTGTTGGTCATTGCGATTTGCAACCAATGGAATGAGCGCGAACAACGAACACTTTTGCTCGGAGATTCTTCGAGAAATTTGAGATCATTTCGCTCATAATCGTCGTGCGGTTTCATCAGCCGATAGCGCTGAGCATTAAACAATAACAGGCGACTTGAATGATGTCGACTGGTGGATTTTGCATCGAACGTAGCTTTCGATCCGGTGCTAACAAGATAAATTTTATCGTTTTTTTTAGCTCTTGCTGCTGGCGTCCTATCCCGCTTTTGCCTCTCCAACTGGGCAACGGGCGGTTCGGCTCAAATTTTAAAAATAGAATCTCTTTCGGCCGTTTGTTTATTATTTGCGAAATCAAACAAAATAACCGAAGGCGAATGAAAGCGGCAGAGCATACTTAGAGCATTCCAATATGGAAAGAGATAGAATGCTTCGATTGACGTCGATAACTTTAAGTTGATTTCTTCGAAAATACCAAAACATTTTAATCACTTGCGCTGCATTTTGTTTCCGTTTATGTAATCAGCCTCGGTGTTTTCTTTACACTCTCCCATTCAATGATGAATGCATTCATTGTACAACTGAAGTATCAAAAAATCGACAGGTATCGATTTATTCAAAAAAAAAAAACAAAAAAAAAAACGTTGGAATTATCACAGATGCTCGCAGGCGCTCAGGCGCTAAAACCATCAATATGATTCAAAATGACTAATCGATGACTACAACGATGATGATCAACAACGCCGACTAGCAAAAATATCTGCTTAATTTTCGAATCTTATTTTCGTCCCACGCAAGGCGCAAATAAAGAAAATGTTGGTTGAGGTCCGCGCGACGTCGACAAAAACAACGGCAGACACCAAATGACGTCTATACATGCATGTATCGAATTTCAGTATTTGGCGGACACTGAGCTTCGCATTGGAACCGCTCAGTGGTATTAAGTAGGAAGCTGGGATGCTTACTTGATGGCCGATCGCTTCGTTCGAGATCTCATTGTCACTGGTGTAATGGGGATGCACAATGTACTTGCTAGCTGGTGGCTGTCGGAGTCGGTAGTAGGTAGCCATTGTCGATGAGATGGGACTGCTTTAGTCTTTGGTAAATCAACAATCAGCGAGCAGCGTTTGCACAATAAGTTCGAAAACACTTGGATTGAATTTGCACTGGAAGAGAGCAAAACGAATCTATTTCTTTCACCCTTCGAAGCTTTAATTTTCCATTCGAAACTCGCAGACCTGGGTTTCGGACGATTTGAGTTTGAGCGCAGTGGTGAATTCCAGCAAGAATAGCTTGAAAAACCACTCTTTATTTTTTTTTTTGTGTAACACAGATCGCACCAAATCCCCGTGCCTGCGAATGTGCTTCGAAGTCGAAAAATTGAAGCAAGAAACACACACAGAAATTCCAATCGCAATTTCAAATGTCAATCGCCACCTTAAAGATTTTCAGGTTGCGAGAAGTAAGACTCTTCTCAAGAATCTGTTGCACTGAATCTTTCTCGAACTCAACTGAATCAAATGATAGGCCAGCCGCGTTCCAATGGCTAAACTGGCGATGATGACGAAGACGTGGCAAACGAAAAAAAAGCAATGGTTTTTGCTCTTTTTTTCTCCCGTTCGAGCGTTAGTGGCCTGAACAACAACAATGCCACTCAAGCAAATATTTCTTACTGTGTTCGTGTCCGTCATTTCGATTTTTGGGTGGGAGAAAATTGGAAGAAAATTCTATATCTCGCTTTTCGAAACATATTGAAACGAAGCTCGACCGAATAACGATGACGACGCCATTAGCGACGAACGTGCGGGTGTATTGGCTGTGATTTTCCTAAGCAACGTATGTGTTACGTTTGAGAACATTTAATCCACCGTGCGGAGAATATATTTTATTTTGATGTTGATGGCGTTTAGTACGATTGCGTGTGTTATTTTTCGGTGATTGTCTCCTCTCTTCGCAAATGCCAAAAAAAGATCGACCCACTGGTGGCCGCGGAGAAATTGTCAAAGTCCTTGATGGCTGCTACGATTTATGAGCCAGTCGATAGTCAAACTCATCGTCCTGTAACCGCATTTTGGAATCTTTTTTTCGCTTTCGAATCTTAGATTCTTGTTATTGAGTCGATTTTGACTCAGGCGCACCATCGCTGCGCATCTTCCAACCTCACCCGGTTGATATTTCCGTTACAGGTTGCCGTGGCTAATATGCAAAGTGGTTCCAGTCCCACCCAAAATCATTTGGTACTCTTCACTATTTGCAGTAAAAATCTTTTGCAAATATTGTGCTTGTGCAAAGTGTAATCCCAAGCGAAAAATCTGACCAAGCAATCCGTATTTTTCAGGATTCAAGAAAGATATTTTGTTTTCTATAGATTTAGGAAACTAGAGGACTAGAGAACTAGAGTTTGAACACTTCTGGTCGCTACGCTAACGTAATCGGGTGAATGTTGCGCCACCCGTTGGAATTGGCAAGTGACGATTCGCGCTGTGGCCACTTTGCTTTTGACCGATTGTCATTTAATCGTTTATTTTTAAACGTATGCTTTGCCAAGCGAATACGAACAAGAATAATCGAAAGCAACACGCAGGGTGTCCATTAAAGTGGTGGAATATAAAAGGGCGCTTTAAATGAGCTTCTAGAGGTTCTGTTCATGGGGAAATTCCGATAATGGTTTGTGAGAATCCAACAATCATGTCCCTTCTGTTTTCCGATGAGATCCATTTTGAGTTCTCGCACCCCATGAACAAGCAAAATGACCAGAACTGGTGCGACAACTGGAGAAAAAATCGGACCTCAAAAAAACAACTAGTATATCAATGGCTTCAGCCAGAATAAGAACCGACCATAAAAATGACTTATTTCGATTACTTCCTCTTGGGGCTTCTTGAAAAGAATTATATACTTGAACGGGCCTACAACAATTGAAGAATTGGAGGCAATGGTTCGAGAAGCAAACGTAATAACACATTAGCAAATGATTTTGAAAGTTTCGAAAAGCGTTTGAGCAGTATTGCACATTCCCAAGGTCGCGCCATTGAGCAATAAGTACGAAAAATTCTATTGCCGAAGCTTTTTCCCGAATTATATTTGTAACGAGCGGCGATCGAGGCCTCACTTCTGTAGTGGGTCGGGAACTCAGTTCTGATCTATGGACGTGGTGCTAAACTTGTTGGGCGACTAGTGAGTCAACGATTATTACTCAAATCTATATCTTCCCCTGATCCCGAGCGGATAGATGATGATCTGCACAATATGAACCCAAGCTTTCTAACTTTCACCATATTATTGTAAAAATGTTTGGACTGTTCTTGTTGGACTTGAAATTAGTAATACTCACTTGCATAATAATAGCAGAAGTTTCCGCCGCCACATCTTGCTGATGATCCCGTGTAGGCATCGGACTGAAGCCCGACGAACATCTGGAATCGGGTCGTTGTGAAGAAATGTATGCGCCAGACTCATTCAAATGAGGAAATTCTGTTCGTGGGAGTGATGTGACTGGCGCCTCAATGGCCGCAGCGTAGGTCCCAAACGAAGGCAACGGAGATGGCGCCCTGTAACAAAATGGGACCAAAAATTTAGTTATCTGCCGGTGGTTGAGGCGACGAACGTACCTGTGGGGGACGTCAGTAATCGAATTCAGGCTAAGTAAATTAAAGTCCGGACTGAAAGGCGGCACAGCCGATGAACACCGGGACGATTCTGCACTGGTGGCATTTCTCGCAACTGTTAGTTTGTTGTCCCTGTGAACGACTAGCTTAATCGAGTTGCCCGCCGTTCTAAACATGTGCTGAGCGTCACAATGTAGAATATCACGGGCATCGTAGTCTTCGATTTTTGTTATCACATCGCCACGGAGTAGTTCGCCTTGGGCTGGACTGCCCAATTGGACCTACGAATGAGATCCGATGAGCAATGCTTTGTTTTAGACATAACAGAGGAATCATCAACACAATGTGTTGATAATAAAAATAATTTCAGAATGGGATCATCGCACGGCCTAGTTCAAGGAATCATCAACACCGCACAGGACCCAAACGCCTGACATCTAACTGTTTTCATTGTCAAATGCACTGGCACGCACATACGAATATTGAGTCAAATGCTCATTACATTGAATGGCGACGACAAGTAACCAACCATTTCATTGTCCTTGTTACACATAACTCAGTTAATCATCTCATCAAAAACATGTGTGTCGCTCGGCAAATGTGTGCGCGCTGCGGCCCGTTGTGAGTGTTTGATTTATTTATATAACTGCCTATTGGCAATGGATCGACGATGAGAAAGCTTATCGAAGAACTGATCTCCGAAAACTGAGCCGGGTGATCGCGCTCTACCATCAACATTGCCTGGTGCAGATGACAGCCAAACGAATGAATTAATAAATGGAAATATAAAAAAAAACTTGACGCGAACCGTATCCATTGGACGATGATCTCGATTCCCAGCATTTCGAACCGCATTGCCCAACGTGTGCTCGATCTGGAACGCAAACCAAGCGTTGAGAAAGCTTCGTTCGTGTGTCGACTTCGAACCGATCAGCTCAGCTATTTGAATGAGCAAAAGCGATGCGATAAAATTCACTGGTTTTCTTGGTTTCTCCACTCTCAGCTTTCGGAGAGCGTGCTTCGTGAACGGATGATGCTGGTTATGGATTTTAGCCGGTGCACCCCCAGTGAAACAATGTTTCAGCCGCGTTCGGACGAAAACCCTTCTCTTAATAGAAGTTTGCCTTTCCCAAACAAGAAATTTTGGTAATAAAATAAGGCGAAACTTAACCATAGTGAAAATCGCTAAAATCGGTCAAATTCTTCGAGTATATAAGAAAGTACAGGATTGTATCTGCATGATCGGATTCACAGACTAGACGACTAGACCCGTTTACGGTCAAGCGGGTTCGTGAGCGAACCATGAACGTTCGAGCGGCCTCGAATTATTTCGGTCGAAATACACTTGCTTTGCAAGTTTTCAATAAAAACTTAATCTTTTTAAGAGTTGCGGCTTTCGTTTTAATTCTATTAGAAAATGCAAGTTGATTAACTGAAATTGAGAAATTGATGAAAACAAACATACATGAATTCGCTTTAGTGAGAATGAGGTTGAGCCAGAAGCGTACAGTGTCATGTGATGCCCAATTCGTTCTGCCGTAATTCACTTTTACAGCAAATCACCCAACGTTTTCGAACGATAATAACTGCCATTCGAAATGATTGTAATGAGAATTACTGTGAAAGGCAGCCATCATGTCAAAGGCGTGATGAGTTTCGGTGAGAACGGACAAACACGCGCTGAGAAAAGAAGGAGAAGGAGCTATCAGCGGAGACAAACCTTTGTCACGATAAGCGGGGTGTCCAAATCGCTCCCTCCGACCAAGCGTATGCCCCAAGCTGTCTGCGGTCCATCGCGTTGAAGCGTTACCGCGAACTCATGCAACTTTGGGGCCATTGCGTTTTGATGACTTTTCGCACTAAACACCACCGGCACACAGATCACTGTTCACTCTGGATTGAACCACCGATATTCTGAGAGAATTATGTTTTATCGAAGATTGCTCTATTGCTACCAATCGACACACACTCCTACCGCGTCGGAACAAACGCTCACGAAATTATCAAAACAATCTCGCGCTGTCTTTCAATAACAATCAACAGCGATTGGCTTGGATCTTGCCGTTTTCGTCGTCAACAGCCACTAGCAGTGTACAACCCAAAAGACGATTGTGCCACACAGTTTCGATTATCTTTGCGCGATTTTCTTGCTGTTGATGCCACTACTGCTGTTTTGTCAATCCTCTTCGTCTTCAATTCTATGTTTTGCTCAACAACAAAAAAAAGTCTTCGCTTTCCTTTCTTATCTTTTGATTGATCGACTCGATCTGTGCACTTAATGAAAGCTATACAAACACTAACTTCAGATGCGGTTTTTCATTCGAAAAGAAGAAACAAACAACCGACAATTGAACACACACCGACGAGGACTGTGGCAGAATGCCACGTTCAATGTTTGACGCGACAAAACATTCATCTGACACGGGCCCTCGGCTCTGTATTGTATTTCGACAAACCATTGGTCGAATCAAGCTCTATTTATCAACATAATTATCCGTCGATAATCGACGTCAACCCATAATCATTTCAAACTTATTATTATCGCAGCAATCGAATAATCTGGAGCATTAAGGCGTCGAACTTCGACCGAGCTGCACCTTGGATGTTGTTGCCGCTTGAATTGGAAGCACTTTTTAATTTTCTTGGAAAGCACGGAAAAAAATGAATGAAAAGGCAAATGCGTCGCTCAGGATGTACCGTGCTCAATTGCATACTTGCGCTCATCTGAGTCATGGCCGCAAAAGTTACTTTCAAGCTGTGCAAGCAAGTCTTATAACATCCACTTATTTCGCATTTTATTCATGAAAAACTGTACAAGACGCAATCGCAACATGAAATGGAGGAAAATTGATGAGTTTTTGGGCGAACAGCGGTCTCAATACGCGTGGAACGATACGCAGATGCACAACGTGATTTGAACATTCCATGTACAACGTTGCCGTCGTCATCATCGTCATCATCGTCATCACGGGCTGGCGGCTATGCATATGTTAAACTGTTTGGTTAGCCAAAACGATGAGATTAAAAATAACTTCGCGTCGTAGCGTTTCCTCGCAGTGCTGTGGCACCGAAATTCGAAAAACGAGAAATATTTTCTTGATATTGTCCGCTATCCGCCGTTCAATTTATATAATGAATCGCATCGCATCGCATCGAATCATTGTCATTGATTAGCTTTGGTGAATGATTTCTGATCGATTTACTAGAAGCCCGATAATCATCTTTCATCCCGGTCTAGCGCGGGGAGGACAAGGAGCTGACTCACGCATGCCATGACTTCAGGTAGTTGGCAGGTCCCAAGGGACTCAAAGTGGTTTATTTTTATGCAAATCGATTCACTAAACAAAGACTAATGCATGCCGATGCGGTTTTGTCGTTTTCCAAATTGCATACCGCTGGGTGCTTTGTCATTCTCTCAAATTTCTTTTTGAATTTTGTTTTCAATAAATTAAAAAAACCAATCTCATCTCGAGGAATTGGCACAAGTAATGCACCAATTGGTGAATTCACGTTGTGAATTTTTACCGATTGCATCGCGAATTTATTCAAAACTTTATTTTCACAAAACTAGGGAAGCTTAAGCTGCGAGAATTGCGTGAGAAATGACATTGGATGACGAAGACTACAGCTCAAGTCTGTTCGGCCAGATAAAAGTAGAAATGTACTAACCACATTTGAGTTTGCGTCTCTATGAAACACAGTGTAACATTACACGGCACTTTGGCGACAAAAAAATTTGAGCAGAAGGGTCCACTTCGGCCAGCACCCAAAACTTACCTCGGATTCATCCTTGAAGTGGACTTTTTTCTGACGCATAATCGAACGGTTCACCTTGTCCTCCTCGTTGCAACGCACTCGCCAAAATGCTGGACGACAAAACGTCATCGATGACATGATCGCGCTCCACTCATGTCCTTGATGACGAGCACAACCAAGCGATACCGGAGTATTCAGAGCAAACACTAACCGAAACGTCAAGTACGTTTAGACTAACTGCCAGTGCACGCAAATTGTCGAACGGAAAATATTGTCGTTGCCTTCGTCTTTATTAAGCACACGTCAGCTAGTCAATGCAATCTGCATGCTTTCGCTTTATTGCGCACACATGGACTAATAACTGTTTTCAATTTGAGAATCAGCCAAAGTATTGTACAATCCGTGATTCGTAATTCGTCAATCCATAAACTTCGATGATTTGTTTTTCTTTTTTCATTGAAAATGCGTATAAAAGTTTACGTTCAGATGCAGATTGCATTAGATCTATTCGTATTATTCTTTTGGAAATATTGTGTTGTTGGGCTCTGTTGTTGTTTCGGTAGTTACATTTCGACGAGATTCACAATTTAAGATTTCTTTAAGTTAAAATAGCTTATATGTGGGGGTACCCCCGTAAGCCACAGAATGCATATAAATAAATTATTGTGTACGTCGGTTGGGATTTCTTACAAAAACCATTTGTGTAATTCATCTTTCGATTAGCCTTTCTCAACTTTCGACCAGAATCTAGAGAAACTTGCGATGGCAATTGGAATCTTTGAATGTGCGCTGGATAATAAACTTGAAGTGGAAAATGAACTCAAACGGCAGCAGTATAAAAATCGTTCGACTGGTGGAAATTTATCACGATTGGCTGTGTCAGTAGATTACATCATTGAAATATAATAATAATAATAATATCAATGATGATATTTCACAATAATAAATATTTGTGGATCTGGCGAATCTCCATGCATTCGCCACATGAATATACATAGTTCTATTCGTAGTATTCACTAAAGCGAGCACAGCACAGCTCTACACGCATTCGGTCGATCCAAGCTGCGTAGCTCGTATACCGCATTTCGTGAAAATGCGACCAAGTCTTGTCCTGTCTTGTCATTAGAATTAGGAAAACGTATATCTTTCGCAAGCAAATGTGATGCTGGATGCATATTACGTTGAAAAAAACTCTAAAAAAATTGATAAATTGGATGCTCGATTTTCAAAAACCTTTTCTAGAAGTTTGATAGCTCGCGACGAGTTGCTTGTCTTCGAAATTAACGAAAACTCGAAACATAAACTCCACCATATTCACCATGAAATAACGTTCACCGTTTCATTTGACAGACACCACACGTGAACATAAACACACACACACGCACTCATAGACAGACCAACGATAAACATTGCTTGCACGTATTCGATTCGTTTGTAAACAGCGTTTGTAAAGACCAAACGAAACCATAACAAAACAACTCACACATGCTCCGCACTGATGCAGAGTGAATGAATATTATGTCAAAACAAGTGAAAATTGAAACAGCAATCATCAAATTCGCAAGACTCGAACAAAAGAAATTCGATTCTTTGTCAATTTTGAGAGTGGAAAAAGTGTTGTTGCATTCCAACTTGTGATTCGAATTAGTCAAAATCAGTGCAAAAAAACGTGCGGCAAAATGGGTGGTTTTTTATTAAAAGTGAAAACAAAAGAAGGTCAACATGTCGTCAGCTGTTTAACAGAGAACGAGACAATTGGAAATTTAAAATCAAAGATTTCGGAATTGACGCAAATACCAGCTGATGGCTTGAATGTTCTAATTGGATTTCCACCAAAGTCATTGGATTTGTCGAATAACGGTGGCTGTTTGTCGACATCAGGAATAACTAGTGGCGATACGTTGATTGTCGAACAGAAGCAGCAAGACTCGCTTCAAAATTGTGAACAAGCACAAAATGTCAACCAACAGCAAATCGATGAAGATAGTTTTCTGGCTCAGCGTCTGGCAGCCGAGGAAGAAAATCCCCGTCAGTCCCAAGGGATTCTACTGAAGCGAGTTGTTCCTTCGGATAACTCATGTCTGTTCACCAGCGTAGGTGAGTTGGTTGGCTGGGCTGCTGCCGAAAGTTCTTAAGACTCTCATTCATAAGCGATTTCCTCTTCCAGGCTACGTCACCAATGGCCACATAGACACTGAATGTGGTGCTCTCTTGAGACAAATAATCGTCGATCATGTGGCCAATGACAAAGAAACTTACAACGAAGGATTCTTAGGAAAAGCAAACAAAGAGTATTGTGATTGGATTCGGAAGCCGAGCTCGTGGGGAGGTGCAATTGAGGTTTCTGTTTTGTCGAACCACTTTCGCATGGAAATTGACGTGGTCGACATAACGAATGCGCTGATAAATCGATTTGGAGAGGACAGAAACTATGGCATGCGAGCTTTTCTTCTGTTTGATGGAATCCATTACGACCCTCTATATTTGGAATCGTTAACGGTACGTGATTTGGTCCTGCGAAAGGAGACAGAGAAAGAAAGAGGGTGACAGAAGAAGGCATAAATCGATTTGATTACTCTTACAGGGTGGCCCCCCAAGAACAATGTTCCCCATCGAGGATGAGGGAGTCTACCTGCAAGCCGAACAATTAGCCACCGAAGCCAAATCATCACGACAATTCACCGATGTCAGCCGATTCACTTTGAAATGTATCCAATGTGATGCTCATTTGACCGGGCAAACCGAGGCTCAACATCATGCCAAACAAACTGGCCACACAAATTTTGGCGAAATTTGAGGCCTTTATTTTAAATTAATTTAAAAATTTTAATTAAATTAAGGATTGACATTATTTTTTTCGAGAGTTTTTTTTTAATTCTTGCTGTTGATAAGATACGATTGTGATGAAATTAACTGAACCGCCTTTGCGAGCCGCAATCATGTTGCAAACTGAAATATCCGAAATATTTTCAGAGCCGAAAGAAAATCAATCGAATTCCAGTGTTTCGTTGGCTCCTGTTAGTTATTATGTATTCGAAGAATTCTATTCACTTTTATCAAGATTATTTCCTGTCGGAATTTGTTTCGAATGTAATAAACTTTACGCAATTAATTAGTTTGAGCATAAAACGAGGTTGTTTGTTCTGAAAGAAAAAATCATTTTGTAATCTTTTGTAAAATTTATTAATTTTTGGTTTAAAGTTTTGTGCATTGGTGTTGAATCCGCTCGGTGGAGACTGATTAGATTACATTTTGCGTATATCATTCAGAATGCTGATTGATTATTGAAAATAATGAAATAAATCACCAAATTTTGCGAGAAAAGGAAACGTTCAACGCTGAAAGTCCAATCATTTTCGGAAAATATTTCCGAAGTACACAATGATGCCGTAACTTCAAATGATTTTTTTGTCTTTCAAGGCCACTGACGTGCCTTCCACTGCATTAATTTCTGGCTCATCTGCTTCGGAGGAGATGGTGGCTTTGCCTGAACTGCATGCATCATCGATCAATCGTGTTGTCTCTTCGTCAGTTACAGTCGTCATTGGCTCCAATCGGGAATACAGCCGCTCTTGATTGCGTTCCAAATAGCCCGGCAGCAGAAAGACTGCGTAAATCAATCTACCCAAGTCAATTATAAAATATCTACATGAACTGACGCGAAAATCCCCCGCTGGATACCTCCTACTTACTTGAGCAAGACCCAGCCAAAGAATGCCAGAATGACACAATTGATGGACGTCTTTACCATTTCAGCGTAGTCGACGACAACTTGTTGATGTCTCATTTCTCGAGATGTGAATTATTATTTGAATCTCTTTTCCTCTTTTTCGCTCGAAAACCACCAAAGGAAGATGGAATATGCAATACTTTTTTTTCCGAAAATCGGTCGAATCGTCGGATGATAAATAACAGCCAAACGATGCAACGAAAAATGAAACGAAAACAAAAGGTAATTGCGGCTCGTGAGTTTGAGCGAAAACCACGATTGAGTGTTGTGCAGCGGCGTGTTTCTACGGAAACCAATAAAGTCAACAATGGTTTTTTCCCATCAACGGCCAATAGACACACATCAAAACACACGTCAGACTTACACAATCCCTTCTATGTGCTGGTGTTGGATTGACTTGTGAATTTCAATACCAAACGGCATTTCGATTTGTTCCTTTTCAATAATTCATGCGATAAACGAGCGAGTTACATCCTTAAACTTCGCCCTGCGAGACGCTCTTGGGCGAAATACAAGTTTAGAATTCAACACAAATCAATTGGTGATTTGTTTTTTTCATTAAATAAATGAGTAAATTTTGTTCTTTTATCATGTTTATTTATTTCTTCATTCTTTGATTTTTGGTAATACAATTCAACTAAAGTAATTGGATCTATGAAATGCATTCAAAGCTTAATGCCACCCCATCTGAACGGGCCTCTATCTCCTAAGCTGCCCGTGGGAACCACTAAATGAATTATATGACGGCCCGAGGTCGAATCGAATTACTCCACCAATGGCAACATTGTATCTCGATTATTCAAGCCCATCAATGCTTGGAATACCAGCGGAATGCAGCGATACTAATGCGTCAAACTTCGACCAGTAAAATTATCAAAGCCATTTTTGCATCGAATAGTGATTAAAAGCGAATCACTTTCCCCCGACACCCGCCCCCTTTGGTTTGTCCAATGACACTGAATTTTGGACGAAAGGAAATGTTCATCTGAAAATATGCATTTGCAACAACTACCGTTTAATTTTAAATTTTTCTGAGGTACGTGAATGTTACTGTTCATCGATCTCTCAGCAATTGCATACACTATGTATCTAACGTGACTTGCGAAATATTTTTGATGAATTACTGTTCCCTCTTGAATTCAATGCGACGAATAGCTTTGTTCGGAATGGCCAGGAACATTCAAGAAGATTTTCAATACAAAATATTGTATATTTATAAGTTTGACATTCAGGACTCATCAGATTTGTCAATATGGATTCCAAAAGGTGACAAAAATATTTCTCAATCGACTAATTAACGGCATTCGAAGGTTGTTTTAAATAAATTTCTGGACGTATTTGCATGTTCATTTTTTCATGTTTTGTTGATTTTTTGTTGTGGAATTTTCATTTTTTTTTCTTATTTGACTCAATAGAAAATGCATTTCACTAAATTTCTAATGGAGACATTAAATACCGAAAATAAGACAGTTATTTTTATGACAAATTATTGATACGGCAAACCATTAGGCGCTTTTATTGCGACCACCTCGAACGAATTATTTTGAATACTTTTTCATACGTTTTTCTCGGTATTTTCGAAAACAAATCGGAAATAATTCAGTTTTTATTTTTCTCGAATT
>JANSTV010126261.1:0-17892 GCA_027564135.1 Lestremia cinerea
ACCGAAGTTTTCATTTTGATGAGAAACAATGCCATTCAGAATCGCAATCTGTACGACGACCGAGTTAGTATTTGTGAAAATATCCGAGGTCTTGGGCGAGCCTCTAAAGCAACGCCTCTCTTCTGACCATTTCAGAGACCGAGCGACGGTGAAAGACTTCTGCAGAGGAATATTCACGATGCTGAAGAGGGCTTGGAGTTGAGAGATGACTGCGGAGCACCGCCCAACTGGGTTGACAAGTTGGAAGAAGCTCAATACACCATTTCCAAGTATGTTGAACATTCATTTTCGAACATCACGTGGCGCTCATGGCTTCCACCTGAACCATTTCAGAATCAAACCGAAGTTGGACGAACTCGGGTCATTGCATGCCCGTCATCTTCTGCGACCCTCACTGGATGATCGTTGCGAAGAGGAAGAGCTGATTGAAGATCTAAGTCAAAACATTTCCAAATTGATATCTTCCACTCATCGGCACATTCAGTGCATCCGGTCGAGTCTCGAGTATGGTAAGTTTGCGGTCTGCTACCTGCAGGAGATCTGGCTCATCATAATCTGGTAATTGCAGGCAACAAACTAGAACAAAGACTAACGAAAAACGTTGTGACATATTTGCTGCTGGCCCTCCAAGAGGTGACCTTCCGATTCCGAGCAAGCCAAAGCAACTACTTGAAGGAGCTGAGCTCGCGAGAGGCTCGATCAAATGCCTTCTTCGAAACGCCCGATTTCACAACAATCGATTTGAACGATGAACATTCCACAGCGATACTCCCCATCCACCATTCGAATGCCGTGGAAACTTTTGACAATTTCCTAAAGCCGGCGGCGAACTCAGCAAACACGGACTATTTAGAACAAAGTGACGAACAAATTGATGAATACTTCCAGAAGAGTGGTCCATCCGCCCGAATGACCCAGCAACAACTGCTGCTGTTCGAAGAGGAGAACACCAAGGTGGCCGAGCACCGGGAAAAAGAAGTGATCAAAATTGTGAAATCGATTTCGGATTTGCATGACATTTTCAAGGATTTAGCGCAAATGGTTCAAGACCAGGGCACCGTACTCGATCGCATCGACTACAACGTCGAACAAACGCAAACCCGCGTCACCGAAGGCTACAAACAACTGCAAAAGGCGGAGATGTATCAACGGAAGAATCGCAAAATGTATTGCATTCTGATTCTCGCCTCAGTCACCCTGCTCATGCTGGTCCTATTGATCATAATCAAATTCTAAAACTCTCCTCCACATTCGATAAACAAAAACTAATTTATTCATTGTTTTCTGTGTATATTATCAGCATTATTAATATTATTAAATCTTAAATACAAAATGAAAAAAGTGACGCTTGGAGATTTCACAAACGTTCGGATATGCGACTGGCCACCGATCGCAAATTGCCGTACACTTTGCTCGGCGGCGAGCCGAGGATCAAATTACAGATGGCCCGTCGAGCCAATTGGATGTTTTGATAGCTGCCCAGAATGTGCACTCGGGTGTCCGCGATGACAATACGTGTCTTGGTCACGTTTTCAATGGTGAATTTCGTCCGGCCACCTTTGCCAGCCAGGCGACCCACAGCCCGATTCTCGTGATCTCCGCGCAGCGTTTTCACATCCTTGATTTCAAACGTCTCGATGAACAAGTCCTCCAATCGCAGCAAAGCCAATGCGTCATCAATGTCGAAGCCGTAAATGAATGCCCGAACGAAATCAGCGCCTTTTTGCAGATTCGAAACGTCGGGAGTCTCTTCGCTCAAGCGGATTTCCACTTGACGAGCCTTCATGTTGAAACGAATTTGCAATTTCAGATTTTCCACGATCGGCGTGAAGATTTTGAGCCAGCTGTCCTTCAGCGGTGTGTATCTGAGGCGGAGCAGAAAAAAGGGAGGTTAGTTTTGTGGATCCGTCAATTTTGCGGCGGACACAAACCTGTGCGACGGCACTGCGATTTTGCGAAGCTCAACGGCGGTGGTCTTCTTGCGTTTTGTCCTGGGTGCGCTCGACTTTCGGGTGCCTTCGATTCCAGAAACGTCCACCTGCATCTGTTCGTCAGCATCTGCACCGTAGCTGATTGTCCGTTTCTTGCCTTTGTTTTGATTCTTTTTCGATGTTTTGGCTGGCACGAACGCCTCGGCGTTGATATTGGCCGAATCTACTTCCATTTTGCAGCTGATTTAAATGTATTAAATTTTCTCCAAAGTTTTCTTATCGAAATTATTTTTTCGATTGGTTTTTTCCGAAAAAATTTGTATTTCTTCGGTTGCAAGCACGTGTGATTCCTCAGTTTGAGACGTGCAAAAGAACGTAAATATGGCAGCGCGGTTTTGACAGGAGTTCATGACATTTTGAGAACGCAGTTCAGCCAACCGACAAATGATGAATTTTGGCGTTTTTTTCAGATTTCGATTGATGATTCCTACGAATATCCCCGAGGATTAATCTGTGGCGCAAAACTGCTTCTAATCTCATTGAGGAGTCAACCCGTTGCCCAAAAAAGTCTAATCATTCAATCAGTCATTCCGCCCGGGAACCGTCGCACTGACAAACACAACTAGCGCCTTCAAACGATATTTTGACATTTTCGTGCTGTCACAATGATGTTCTATTGAATGTTCGGCCGCAAGAAAATCCGAAACATTTGATTTCTAAGAAATTTACCGAATTTTCTTGTGATTCAACCATAACCATTCGAGCAACAATGAACGTGGTCCAAGTGAACGTCTTCAAGTTTCCATCACTCTTCAAAAACCTCAGCAAAGCATCGTCAAGTGAGTTTTCCTGTTGGAATTTTAGGTTATCCGCCTAAACTCAAACCCAATCCGTTGTTCTAGGGTGGTTTTCTTCAGAGGACTCTCGAAAACATCGCAATGAGCTGTTTGACTTGGAAAAGAAGCGCCAGCGAAACCAAGTGGGTCGAATTGAGAAGATCGAGGTCCGGTACTTGGGCAATCCAGAGGATACAACGCTGATGATGAACAAGCGTATCTCGACGCCTTCCAACTGTGCTCAACGTAAGTCTTGCGAATGAATGTTCTCCCCAGATTGCTGAAAACTCTGAGTTTATCACAGATTTCAGCGACACACATTGCAATCGATCGGTGTTGGCGTTGATCGATGGGAAGATCCCGTGGGATATGCATCGACCTTTGGAGGACACTTGCACACTGCAGTTGCTCAGATTCACTGACCAGGACCCGAGCACCCCAAACAAGTAATTCAGGTGGCTGCAGAAGGGCGTAGAACCGTTCCTCATTTCTCTCTTCCACTTCCAGAGTGTTCTGGCGATCATGTTCCTTCCTCTTAGGCGCCGCACTGCACAACAGCTTCAAGTCCGAAGTTGAACTCCATTTGCACAGTTTCCCAACGCCGAACATCAAATCGGGCAGTTTCGTTCATGACATTTCCTTGAATCACCAGAGCTGGGAGCCGAACAAAGAAGAGCTCCGAACGCTTTCAGCGGAAATGGTCAAATTGGCTGCGAAAAATTTGAGATTTGAACGTCTGGAAGTCGCTCATGACTTGGCATTGGAAATTTTCATCGATAATCCGTACAAGAGAGAGCAACTGCCGAGCATCTCGAGAGACGGTACGTGTTTCGCCAATCAGACGGCGACCAGCCAATAACGTTTCCTCTCGATTTTTAGGTTCGGTCACCCTGTACCGGGTCGGTGATCACATCGACATCAGCAGAGGTCCAATGATGGGCTCATCAGCCCTACTGGGACGATGCACAATATCAGCCGTGCACAAAATGTACGATGAAGCGAGCAATAGCGCATTGTATCGCGTTCAAGGCGTTGCGCTGCCCCGCGACCTGAGTTTGAATCACTTTTCGTACAACGTTTTGGAAAGCAGATCTCGCAAATTCGTAAGTTCAGCAAAGCTCTGAGTGCCCTCCATCAATGAAATTCACACATGAAATTCTCTTGCAGAACCCAGCCCGATTGCCCAACGAACCGTTTGACGAATACAGCAAGAAAATCCAAGAGAAACTGGCTTAGAAAGAACGCGTTTAGCTTAGTTAAGTCTTTTGTTGTTCGGCGAAGGGCATCGATCCATTCGCCAAAATGAAAATCTGTAATAAAAATGATAATTGAAATCGGAATCTAATTTAAATTGAATTTCCAAAATTTCTTAGTAAAATTCCATTGAACGCTTTAGTTGGTTGGGAGCCACCCTGTGTTTGTTCTTGCCCATCATCGAGCGATTGGGAAATTCGGAACGGTCGACCAAATGAAACTGACACTGCACACATCAAAAATCAAATATATCGTTCAGTCATTGCAGACATGTAAATGGAAACAACTCAAGACCGTGATGCATCAAAATTTCTTAACAACAATGAAATGTGCATAAGCTCGATTTGGTGAAGTTTTTAGATCAAATTCGTTTGAAAACCCGGCAAATAAGCAAATTTAGAAATTCCATTCGAAAACTCGCATTCAAAACGTAAGTAATCGCCTTCTGTCTGCACGCTGAAAATGTGGTGTCCACAACCTTAAAGCACTTGGATTGGGTTCATTGTGTTTGGAAAATTCGCAAAGTGAGAGAAAGACGCGGAAGAAATAGTGCGAATGGAAAATCGACGCGTGCACAACAAAGAACATTGTTGATTGTTTTCGTTGCTTTGAGCTGAACGTTGAGTTTAAGAGAGATTTGCTCGAAAATATCGGAGTTCAGGCAATTTTTGCAACCACTAAATGTCAATTGCACTTGACAGCAGCGTTTAATGCATTCCTCTCTTTCAATCGCTGCCCATCGAACAGGCAAAACAGTTATGGCAATCAAAGACAAACCAATGGACGATCGACCAGAACAGCTACAAGAGTTCGCCGGTGTTAAATCGGTTTTGGAAAAACTTGAGAAATTGAGTGAAAGAAGCATAACTGCGGAGAGAGACATTCTCAATGTTTGCGAACGCACCATCATTGAGCTGGGTAAGCGAGAAGAAAACTGTGCCAAGTCCCGTTTCATCATTTGCTCACTCTTTTTCCGTCAATGCAGTGCACGTGGATGTTCCAACGAATGCATTACTTCTGAAGGAGTACAAAACTGACATTTTGTGCGTTGCCGATCATTTGGAGCGAATCATTCGTCGCGCAGAGCATTTCGAGCAAATATTCTTCGGATGCCTGCAAATACTCTACAAAATGATTTTGACATGCGGTGAGTGTATGGTTGGTCAGATGGACTCTTGGATCATTTTCTAAATCGATTTTCCTTGAATTTTCACCTAAACAGAGAAACCATCAGCAGCAGCCGGCATTTTTTTCAACATCTACGACGTAAATCTCATACCCGAAGCGATGAATCGTTTATTCACCAGCATTCAGCCAAATATGGATCTTGAGGGTGACATCGAGAAAGTGATTGTTACATTGTGCATTTGGTTGCGCTCGTCCAGTGCTTTCACCAATTTGCATCGGACCATAATCGACATGATGAATGGACTGAGGGTGAGACTTCATCTATCTTTATGAAATGACAATGACCGTAACGTGCGATTTCCACATTTCAGCAATTGAAAAAGTTTGATTTACTCCTCGAAATTGCCTCGCAAGTGATTGAACCGATGTTCATATCGCTGATCATTCCGTTCATCCGACCGAAGGTATTGCCCATCGTGATTCATATCCTTCGATCGATTCAACACACTCCAGTGATATTCAACAAAGTGATTGGACGGGTAACGAGCGTGCTGACGACCATTCAAAACCAAATGCTCAAGACCGAAGATGATCGATCCAGCATGGAAATGCTTCAGCGTCTGGTGGACACCGTTTCAGCATTGATCGTTCATTTTCACGTCTACCGGAATCAGAAATACGACGAAGCGGTATGTTTGCCGGTGTTCATTGCACAACCGAACCATGTTCTCAACAATCAACTGAATTTTCTCCACAGGAATCGGCCTTGAAGAAATATAGTTTGTCACAAAATTTCGAAAATATCCTCAATGTGCATCCGTGGCACGCCAATGAGCCAGTGCCGCTTCGAGACTTCACAATACCGATTGGCTTGATCAACATGGGCAACACTTGCTACATGAACAGTGTTCTGCAAGCGCTATTCATGACGAAGCAGTGAGTTATTCTTTGCGCCTCGATGCGTCCAAACGGTCACTTGAATGTTCCGCTATTCCAGATTCACCAACGAAGTGGTTCGCCTGAATTTCCCATCGCCAATACTGAAGTCAATTCAAGAGCTGCTTTGCCTGCTAATGTACTCGCATCGGCCTCAACTAGCACCATGTTCAATGCTCAGCATTCGACCACCGAATTTCATGCACGGCCACCAGCAGGACAGCTTTGAATATTTGGGCTATTTGTTGGATCAATTGTTTGAGGAGGAGAAAAAGTTCTTGCTGAAGACGCATCCAATGTCAACAGCGTCATCACCGACGTCCTCCTCAACGTCTTTGTCAACGCCATCCTCAACGTCACCGTCGTCGCCAGTCAAAAACGGCATCGTTGACAATGAGACCCAACTGAATAACAACAACAATTGCGAGAAAGTCCCCGAAACAGCGAATGGCCCAAGTGAAGCAAGTCAGTCGACAATGGGCAGTCCGAATGGGGCCTCGTCAAGCAGTGGCTATGAATCAATGGAGGTTGACGATGTGGCCAGTGATGTGTCACCGTCGGACACGAAGAAATCCATCGAGGATGCCGATGATGATGGTGTGTCGACGGCCACAAAGCGAAAGCTCTCGTTATCGGAGGAGGACCATTCATCTGACCAGGATCGAGAGCAGAAGAGCCGGCAAGATGAAGCGTCGAAGTTGGCGAGTTTGTCAACGTTGATTCACAAAACATTTACCGGAAAAATGTCGACGACTTGTCGATGTCTCAATTGCATGACGGAAAGCACAAATTTGGACACGTTCTACGACATTCAAGTGTCCTTTCCGAGCTGCAGTGAAACCATGCCCGAACAGCAAAACAGCTACGACTCCCAGACACTCCTTAACGACTACTTCACCGCAGAGAAGTTGGTCGACGACGATAAATATTACTGCGACAAATGCGAGAAACTGTGCAATGGTGAGCGCAACATCAAAATTCTGAATGGGCCATCGAATCTCATTCTGGTGATAAAGCACTTTAAATACGATCGCAAGTTGCATGTCCGCAGAAAGCTGAAGCACAAAGTCGATTTCACTGAAATGATCCATTTGCCAGCTGTCAATGAGGCCAACGAGAGTGTGCAGCTCAGCTACAAATTGTACGCCGTCATTTTCCACTACGGTGTGAACATCGATTGCGGCCATTATTACACCTTCGCCTCGGACAGTGCGAACAATTGGTTCAAATTCGACGACAGCCACATTGCAAGGAGCTCCCTGACAGAAGTCCAAAACTTGAACAAAATGAACAGCCCGTACATTTTGTTTTACGAACGTTGCGCAGAGGACAATGTCGTGATGCCGACGCCGATGGTGACGAGCGTCTGTGAATCACCGAAGCTGGAAGATTTGCCGCCGATGTTGCGGTCCTTCATCGAAAAGGACAATATGGCTTACACGAATGAAGTGCGACGATCAAATCCACGATTAGACTTTGACTACATTCGACGATATTACAATTACAAGCGACCCGACACCGACCAGGATCCGCCCGGTTCGTGCGGTGGCAATTGCATCGGACCTTCCAATCGGTACATTTGTTGAGCGAATGACCTCCCCCCACCAGTCATCACATCACCACCGCAACTCTCCATCACGCCGGCAGTGAGAGCTGTCTGAGCGGCCGCTGAATCGCGAATGGCACATCACGCACGCGGGCCATTGTGCGCCCTCATTTGACCTCGATTCATTTTCATTTTCATTTTAATTGTTAATCCCATTCGTCTCCTGTGTAAATATTATTGATTAGTTAGTGCTAGTTAATCAACCTCAACAATCAACACAAACTCCCGTTGAGTGATGTCAGAGGAACGGTTTTTATGTTGGCTTGCGCAAATTCAACTGATGGACGCTTCCAATTCCGTCTATTTCTCACCGAATATTTTCCATCAAGTCAGATTATGTCATTCATTACGATCTACATCAATAAATCCTGTTCATTTTTGTATTTATTCAATTGAATTTTGGGTTTTCTTTCTTCGATTCGATGCCGGGCAATTTGAGTGTGACGAGGACAGCAACAAGAAAAATAAATAAGAGCGCAAATCGACAGATTTAAAAACTTTTTATTCTTTGTTTCTTAGTTTGTATCGTAAAGAATGAGACAATTCGTGAGAAAGAGGGGAAATAATTCAACTAAAGAATACTGTTATGCTGGGATTCGGACAGAAATATGAAAGGAGGGAGGAGGGGGAGGGGGAGGGGGCCATTCAATTTATTCTAAAAAGACATCATTTGTACTTGATCGGCTTGCCATTTGCAGAGCTGAGTAAATCGTCCCTGAAACATTCATCAACTTGGACTTCCGGGAGCGCTCGTCGAGGTCGACTGGCTTCATCCGGATCCTTGGTCGAGCAATGAGTAAAAGTCGTCGGTGACTGGAACGGCGGGAACATGATTAACATCGACAGCATTGTACTCGATTCCCAGACGGTTGCCCCAGTCGAATCGCTGAATCGCGTGCAAGGAATCGGCTTCGCTGCGCAGCTGATTGAGTAGGCTGAACTGTGAAGAGAGAGAGAGAGAGAGAGAGAGAGAGAGAGGAGAATATTGAAGAGCTTTTGGCTGCAAGATTCGTGAAGTTACCTTGACATCGTCCCATTTCTCGTCCACTTCTCGGAGCCAATTCCGGAAGGTTCGTCCAAGGAGTCTGGTACGTTTCGCCTCCACTTCTGCGTCTGGTGCTGGCGGCATATTGTACCGTTCAAGGTCCTTCAAGAAAGCAACCACCGAAAACTGCTCCGGTTGATTGGCTACCATTTGAGCGGCTCGTTGATGAACCCGCAGGATTTCCTGTTCGATTTTGATGACCAGCTTCTCCTTCTCGACGATGATGCGAAGCTTCTGCTTGTATCTGTCTCGTTCCTGTTCGGCGAACAGGTCCCTCAAGGTAACTGGCAAATCGGTTGGGAAAACAATGACGGGCGTGGCGGGAGTGTTCGAGGCCAAAACGTAGTTCTTTTTGACGATCAAATAATTGTCAAAGTCTCGCGGGGGTTCCGGCTTGATCGGATTCAATAGTAGAAATCTTCGCTCGATTTCCTTGCGGAGATCCAGGTACATTTGAACCGAGTTGTAGATCCGTGGCGCGGCTGGAGCTACAGGTGGCTGTGTATCGCTATCGCCATCAGTGCTTCGTGCGATATTTGGCGCAGACGAGCTGCCCGAGGTCGATGCACCGATGTTGACGCTTTGGCTCAACTGATTTTCATCTCGACTGGAGCGAATTTTGCGTTTTCGCGGGTGCAAATCGGCGGATTGGGTCGTGTCTTTTGTGGAAGAGGCGTCGACATCAACTGAGGTGCTTGGAATACCGCCGGGCTCGCTGCACTCGGCAGATGCTCCCGGTGCCGGTGAGGGTGAGCTGCTATGAGGCAGCGGTGAAGAGTTGTTTGAGCCTCGTTCCACTGACTGTCCCCCTCGATGAGTACTCCGCAGGACCCGTTGCTGCCGTTGCTCCTCGGCACTTTGCTTGTCAACGCTTTTCGCTGATCCAGATGGGCTCGCGCAACGTGATGACCCGCCCTCCTTGTCCGCTGGATCATTGCTGTTTGAGGATGTAATGACGTAAGGCAGACCGGCATGGCTACGAACAGTCGGATTCTTGAGGCTTCGTGAGCTCGCTTCTGGATCTGGACCGGCACCGTCTCGGCTGGAAATAACAATTTTCAACGGAGGGACTTTTGGTCCAAGATCTTCAATCTCGACATCACTCTCAGCTGCCTTCGGTGCTGGCGGCTTTGGGCTGCAGGACGGACTTTTGCGCTCCACCGTCGTAGCCGTTTTGACTACGAGGGTCGAGCTTCTGCCCGTCGAACCGCTGGCGGCAACTTTCGAGGTCCTCTCTGAGCGCTGCAGGCTTGCCCGACCCGTGGTTTTCGGGTCTCTTCCTGCTGCATCGAGTGTCCGTCTCTTGCGTCTGTTGTCTTCGTCGCCCATGATTGCGTCGTCTGTGCCCTCAACGTCGGATGCTGTTCTTCCCTTCGGCAGCTCGTCTGATTTCTCGTCCGATGATTTGTCTGAGCCCTTCTCGTCTGTCGACGTATCCTTCGGCGTTGATCTGAACTCGTACACGTCCTCCTCACTGGCACTGGCTTCTCGTGTTGATTGGACACCGCTAGTAGTGCTGGAGCCGGCGTTCATATCATCCTGGTCCCCGATGGGCTTCTTTGCGTCCGAATGTTTCCTCACGGGCTGTTGCGACTTGGATCCAGGCAGCTCTGAGGAAAGTCCCAAATTGGAAGAAAACAATTATTCGCAAGGAAAAAACGATGCAGCAAGGAGGAGACCGGGGAAGTGAGGGGATACGAACGCAGTGATGTAAAGCAACCACCGAAAATTCGCATACCTTTTTGTTGCGACAGTAGTAATCGTCGCTGAATGTCGACTCCTTTCCTCCGGACGGGCTTCCGGTCCGACTTTGCCTTTTCGTGAAACATGAAAGCGACTTGAGGCTCAACTCTCGAAATTCGATTCAAAATGGAGAGTCTAATCGCACTTTAGCAGAACGCCCCTGACCCACACAGGCCGACGGACACCGAATGGCCGGCCAATCAGTTTCAATCGGACGAATCACTGTCGCTGACGGCGAGTTCCCCTTCAAGCGCAACTAAAAACACATTTCGTCGACGACGCACCGCATGCAACCCCAGACAAAACACAATTAACAACCGCTACGCAAAGCGTCAAGTCAGCAAATTACATATCGCGGTCAAACAAAAGAACAGAGTCGCGTGTCACCGCAAAAATTGTGTGTGTGTTCGAACCGAACAACCCAAATCGCTTTCGAGCAATTGAACCGGCAACAAAGTCCCCCGCATTCGCCTTTCGCCGTTCAACACTCACAATAACAAGTAAATAGCAACGACCAGTTGCTATTCCACACAAACACACACATACACAGATATTTACCGTTGTCTGATTTTCAATTTTGATAAACCAAAAAATTTGTGCAAAAATAAAAAGTCGCGCTTTAGCAGTCGATCATCAAAATGAAGAAAAATTCGGCCACTTCGCCGACGCAAAATCGAATTCTCTCGCGTGTCTGGGAAAACACCGCTAATTGTCCACACAGCCGCCGAACAACTGAAAATTCCTTGAATCGCCGAAACAATTGCAAAACGTCGAGCCAATCGTGTAATCGCACGCCAAATGGCCAAGTGCGTTTTGGCTGACGGGTTGTGTCAAATGCGGTGAGATAATAATAAAAGCAGGCAAGAGTGACAGAAGCAGAAAGAGCAACACGATTTGTTTGACGTGAAACAGAAAGAGTGACGAATATTTGGAACATTGAACGGCGGCCGGCTTCGTGAAATGCGAGTGACGATGAGCCTAGCAGATATTTGCGGAGTGGAAATTCAAGGCTGAATCGCGTGATTGACACGGAATCAGGACGACAAGCTCAGCCTCCCCCCAACATTGCGTTTCCTTGTCATTGCTCCGATCGGCGACTGAAACTCGAAACTGCCGGGCGTATTGCTTGCATACCGAACTTTATCGATGGAATAATCGACCACAACCACACACACACATACACACACATACGGAGAAACCACTACCACCGGTGCCAATTTACTTTCACTCGATTCACAATGAGACGGACTCATTCACAATGCATCATCTCGAATGCAACATTGGTCAGCGGAAACAGAGTCACTTACCTTTGACATTCAAGGTCGTTCCCTGGTCTGGCTCTTTCTTCATACTTTCAGGTTCTGATTTAGTCGCTACTTCGATGGCCTCACTGCTTGCGCGACGTTCTCTCGATCGATTCTGCTCCGAACCGACGGGGCTCGAATCTTTAAGGAATATTCAAAATCAAACCCAGTCCCAGTCGGAAAAATCAATCAATTTGCTCACCTTGAATCGATTGAGATGTCATTTGCATGACCAAAGCCATTTGTTGGCGCTCAGACATTGGTGTGTTTGGAATGGGACGATTTGCACTGGGGCCTCCCATGAGGGTTTTCGGCTTCGGCGTGGACGGCATCTTTGATCACATTCTATGCTTTTATGGTGAATGCATTTAGCGGACCATCGGTTAAATTGAACCGCCAGAGCAATTTCCTCACAATGCGACCGGCCAAAAATCTACGATTCGCGATTCAAACCACAAAGCATCCAAAATATTGTTTGAAAAATTATTCGAAACCGTCCGATTTCTCCTCTGCGCTTTATTCAACAGCGATTCAACTCAACCAAAACAAACAAACATTCAACTCAAACAATTTTCAAAAACGAAATAAACAGCATCAGAAGTGACACTAGTCGCAGTGTCGACAACATGAGAAAAAAACAGGTGATGCGCAGAGTATGAGATATTGGCGCGCACTCGACTCGAACTTCGGTAACGGCATTTCTCTCGGAGGGAAAGTCAAAGAGGAAACACGGAGGATCCACTCGACTTCACTTTGAACGATTTGAATTAAAAGTTCAATTTAAATATAAAATATGAAATTTTACAAGAAATATGGGAAACACAGCTCGTTCACTCGCGCAATTCGCACAGCTAGTATTAGTCCGAGATACTCATTTTTGTCCGCCAGTTCAATGCAATTTGTTGGATCATTTCATCAATAACCCAAGGAGGCATCGGAGCAAATAATTTGCACACAGTTTATTTCTTCGTGGTCTTCAAGGACACTAGGTTCTGAAGAGAAGTTCATCAAACAGCTGACTCGTTCATTTTGCTGCACATGAACAGCTGACTTGTTCCAGTGGAAACCCCAATTGACCCGAACGCAAAGGTCATCGAATATGTAGAAGAATCCAGCCATCCTTGATCCATAAGTGAGCGGAACTCTACTTTTGTTTATGTTTGTTTAAGCGCGCTGATTTGCGCAATCCTCCAAACTCATCAAACGCGTCATGGCTTACATAGTTATCCTTTTCAACTTTTTGCTAAACAACCGTCTGTTCTTCACACACAAAATATAAGCCGTGCTTGACTTGTGGCTGTTGGGAAAAGGGGGCCTGCGAGAATATTTAAGGGGATGGCTGTTCGCTCAACAATTGGCAATTGGCGTTTCGAAATGGCGCGCAAAAAATCCGCAGCCATTTATGTGGACGGGCCTTAATACCGACCGGTCCAGATCATCGACCGAAACATCGCAGGATACCATCGAATCGACCGGCTGTCCCTCCTCGGCCCGATAATTTCAGTCTTTATTTCAAGGTTCACATCAAGTCACACAACCACACAGCACTTATCTTAGGGGATTCACAGGAGCAGCTAGTCTGGCTAATCAAGGGGCTGCTGATGAGGTAGATGGAAGTCGTGAACTGATGGAGCGCGACCAACAGCACTCAGACTTCTTGAATTTCGTCTTCTGGTTCGAACAAAGGGGTAATTCTATCCTGAAAGTACATTTTCCCCGAGATGACTCCGTCTTCAATGATCAGTGCGTGAACCTCGATTCCAAGGATCAGATCAATCTCCGACGGATGATAATGAACAGAACAAACTATGCACAAACAGCATTCTCGTTCGTTTTCGTTGGCTCGTTAATGAGGCATATTCGTTTTTACAGCGCTTCGCCTCGACTCGACACAAGACGCTAATATCGCAACGAATTATTATAAGTTTTAATCAATTTTGATTCGCATTGATTAATTTAATAACGTTTGCGTCGGTCTCCCTGGTTGACACTAGATGGTGGCTGCTTATTCACCGGTGTGAAGTTGCAGATATTCTCCATTTGGTCCAGTGGATCATGGATCAGTGATTGATTCAATGTTGAGTGCCATTTCCAACAGATGGCGCTGTTTTTGTGTGAACAAAATTTCGTTCGTCGCTGAACTGTCGACAATGTAATTAATATTAATCAATTGTATCTCTTTATTAAAGCAATTTAATGAATTTTATTTTCCCTGAAGTGTGGTTCAAGCGACTGCGACTGCGACTGCGACTGCGACTGCGATACGGGAAAAATGTTGAAAAGAGAGATATTTCATGTCGAAAACGAATAATGAAAACTCGTCAACGAAACGAAGGTTTGTCCGATGTCTTCGTCCATCATTAGCAAAGCATTTGGAATTCGTTAGGTTGACTCTAATCACTGAGCTCACATCGGTTTCGCTTTCAAGGATCGCATTTTAATCAGAGCATCGCTCCAATCGTCGCTTATTGTTGATTAATCTCACCAAAAATGTCGCCACAACATTCGATCGATTCCATAAACGACGAATAATCCCAAAATCGATTATGGATTCGATACGCGCGACGATCGTCCGAGCAAACACGAAGGACATCGACTTTCTTTTGCCTTTGATTCTAGCGTTGAGCCCACCGTGCGGCACCCATCCGTTTCCATCGAATTGACAAATCGACCGAATGACAACAATTAAATTGCGATTGACATGATTTAAGGCGATTGCCATGAATCTTTCGCGTTTGTTGCTCGGTTTTTTTTCGTCATTTGGCCGACGATCGACCAGCCAATGATATTCGGCACATGGCACTTTGCCTGTAATTGAATATAATTATCCTAATGCGATGCCATTAGAAGTAGTTTTGATAATTCTCCGGTGGCCAGTTGGCAAGCGGCCTGAACCTTCGTCCGTGGCGAATGTCCATTTAGAATGTGAAACGCAATTGCAACATTTGAGTTGAGTGCCATTCTGGCGTTGAGACTCGATCTTCGACTCAGATGCGATTACGATTTCTTCTTCTTTTTCCTCTTCTGAAATATGATTCAGTTTGGTCGTCAACTCAGAGATTCCGTTCACGTAACGCATCGAATGAGAGAACAAGAACCATTTCAACGGCAGCATGACGAATGCCATGCTAATGAGCGGTGATGAAAGAATGCCAAGTGCGCAGCTTGTGATTCACAGATTCGGATCAATTACGATGAATAATTCATTCGAGAGGAAGATCGAAACGCTCAAGGGGGATTCCAGGCTGGAACGAAAGTGTTTTGGTTGAGGGCCCCTCAATTCTCGAAGAACCGCAGAGCCGTTGGCAGCCACCTTGAAATCGCATGAATGACTGGCCGGCGCAAAACAAAAACAACCAAAAGTGTCGTGCGATAACTTTACACTCATTTCCATGCAAAAGCGATAAATCTTACAAAATGTTGTTCACTTTCATTGTCAATGTTAATCGCATTTTTTCTCAACGATCCAACGCAATGGTCGCGTATTCAAATCAAGGGGCCACAGCTTCTGTGCGGCGCACGGTGATTGCGCGTTGAAACGTTGAGCCAGCAAAAGTGAAATAAAAAGCAGCAAAATATGCCGAGCAAGGTGTGAACAGCAAACAAATCGAGAATTTGTTACGTGTGACCGATGCGCTGCGAGTCTCGGTGAGCCACTCTATTTGGTCACTGGCATCGTGCATTAGCAAGATTTAATTGAACCAACGGAATGGAATGGTGCGGACCGCTCAAGGATCTTTATGTTTTTGTTGTGCATTTGAAACGGTTTTTGTTTTGTCTTCGGCGTCGCGTATGGTTTTGATTAAGGAAAAAAAATTATCGTGGCTTTCTTGCGACAAGCGGCATGGACAACGGCGAAGACGACGACGACGACGCCAGGCATCAATAACGGTTTATTAACTGATGATTGGATTTCTAATTTGAAATTAAATATTCATGTTTCGGATATTACTTAACAGAGCATAAAACCAAATTGGGCATTGTGAACAGCGGCGTTGAGCCATTCACTTGATGCCCAACAGGCGGTACAGCGTTCGGCTTATGCAAGCCGCGCGAACAATCGATAAAGCCAATTGGATTTTGAAGTGAATTATGGGATCGTTGGCTGTGTGCTTTCGGTCTCACTCACAATCGATCGAATGCAACGAATCAAATTTCGAGGAGAGCAGGTCGTTGCCCTGGAATTTTATGCGGAAGCGTTGCAACTCTGCAGGATTCCCTTAAAAGAGGTTCGTTCTGGCATTCGAACAAACGCAACCAGAACAAAATAAAACAAAACTTTGAAAACATAAAAAAAACAACGGTAATTTATTCGTTTGACTTTGGCCCTTACATCCACTCAGGTGCTCACACACAATGGCATCGAAAGGTGGTCCCTCATCCGGTAAACGTCCAAAACGGCTGCGCCGGGAACGGAACGGCACCAACATTTGCATACGGACTGGGATTTATCACTCGAGCAATATCATTGTAGCTTCGGCCAGCGCTCTGTCGTCCCGTTCGTCCGGTCCATCGTCTCGACGAGAAGAACTGTGGCCAGCCATTGACAGCGGCAACCGCAATGAATAAACTCATCACAAACAAAAACACTTCGTTAAACTGCATCGTTTGCTCGAACTGTTCGAAAATCACTCTGACTCAGTCGACCGTCGTCGATAACTGAATGTCTCGAAATCGCTGCCGGACACAAAGCGTCTGATCGACACGGCAAATATTGCCTCACATCTTGTGCGCACCAGATTCGAACGAATCTCGCACCGTCCATTTATATTTCTCGCGCGTTGCTCGGTATGCTGTTGTCGATGTAGTCGAAGGCGTCGTCATCGTTGGATACGCTGAGAGTTATCGTTGTGCCGCAACGCGAATGGCAATCTACGGTAAACAACGTCCAGCTCATGTCACGACGGCCTTGGTGAGTCTGAATGGTTTTGAACTTGTGTCTTGGCGATTTCTTTGGCGAGCAGGCTCATCTCTTTGAGGTTTTTTTTTGAATTTTGATGTGTGGCGACGCGCTGTGGGTTTTGTTGTTTCGTGTGTCTTGGCCAATTCAGATGGCGTGTGCGATACATTCGATGGTTTTTGCATTGCTCTTCCTGCTTTGCGGTCTTGTGTCATGTCGTCAATTCGTGCAGAGAAAAGATGCAGAATGACTTGAAGGAAATGTCATGAGTCGTTTCCTCTGTTTTCGTTCGAGGCCCTAAATGTTAATGCGTTTACGGAACTCATCGAAATGCGTAAGGTAAAGGTGATTCAAGAGAAGTCTGAGAAAGCTCGAATGTGGCAGAAATGGCTCTTCTGAACTGTAAAAACTACAACAGAGTACTCGCGGCCATCTTCTTCGGGGTTCGACTGATCATTCCACAGCAAGTCTCTTCTAACACTTCTAACACCATTCGTCGATGATGGTAAAGAAAAAGCAAAACAATTTCGATGTTTTTTAGCTTAAAAAAGCTACTTCCATCGAAATGCAATGCTTCCCGAAAGTGGTGGCTCTGAAAGATTCTGATTCTGATAGTAGGAAAATGAACATGAGCTAATCACATCTCGAACTTCAGGGATCATCTGTGACCCGTTTGCCGCTCCTCGTATCGATTGGACTGACGCACACGATGTGTCCCAATGGAATTCTCTTGACGCATTAATCTGTTGGGACAGATGTTGGGACTGAACTTTCAAATATTTTCTGCGCACCGTTCACACGAGAATCGAATCTGAGGAGCGATGCGCTCGAGAAGCCTACCCAAAGGCGCTGCAGTGCATTTCATGCGCATTGCACCAAACTTGGCAACGTGGCTGAGATATTCCCCACTCAGTCTGATGAAAAAAAACACTCGAATCAAATCTGAGCCAGCGTCTAAAAATGTATTGCTTATCGCCTACACTGCGATGGAGAGAGTCGATGCTTGATTGGAGCGAAATGACAGGAACATTCGTCGGTCGACCGGTGATTATCAGATTCATTTGACGTTTGAGTGCCAAACAAACAACAAACTTGCTGTAAGTCGAGACGATCAACTAAATACTATTTGGCAATGGGTGTGCTATCGAGAGTAAATGCGATATCTCGTGAGTTCGCAAAACGGTGAGTGAAAGATGAATTTGAGAAAAC
>JANSTV010126372.1:0-17892 GCA_027564135.1 Lestremia cinerea
TCTTTTTCAAGCACAAAAATTGTAAAGAAAGAGTGCGTTCACAAGAACCCAGTACGACGTCTAAAAAGAGCGATGGCCGCTTGTTTCAACGCTCAGTTTACACCGTTCTGCGGTTGGCTGCACTGACTCACCAAACCGTTCAGACAATCTAGTACGTTTTCATCTGTTCTACGCGGCGGTTCGTTGAAAATTAAAATCCGAAATTTTCATTTCCAAAATTTAGAAAAATTTAGGAAATTTAGAAAAATTTAGCTCTTTGAAATCACAACCACCTTCACTTGCGAATCCTCTCCCCGGTTCAATTCCAAAAACCACAAAATTTCTTCGAAGAAAATCGCCCTTCTACAAGCACCGGTCAGTTTATCCACCGTTTTCGAAACCGATCTCGATCGAATCGACCGAGCGAATGAAAGAAGAACCTGACTCGAATCCCACCCGTCAATCGATTTCCACTCGAAAACTCATCAGCTCACCAATCCTCTCTCAATCCACCACCCCACCATTCAAGTGACCCATTGATCGGTGCGAATTCCCAAAACAGCCGTAAAATCTACTACGCTCTCGAACAATTGTCCACACATTTTGTTGTTGTTATTCTATTCGCTCAGAAAACAATATGGCGTACGCGATTACAGGCTGAATGAATTTTTTTTATTGTGTTTTTATTTGCGCATTCAGTTTCAGATCGAAAATATTGTGAAGGTGAAAAATCTTGGGGAATTCAAGTGAATTGCATCTTATGCATAAGTGACTTGGTGAAAACGATAACGAACAACAATGAATCTGTCTTAATTCCCCATCTGAATGATGTACCTAATGGATAACAAACGATTTGGACAAATAATATGAGTGCAGTGAGAATAAAGGCGATGTTATTGTTAGGGGCTGTGTCTGTGTTATTGTTTACGATCATTGATGGAAGCCAAGGTATTTAATCGATTCGATTCTTCATTTCAGAATCGGCGAAAACATTGCGTATTTCACTCAACTGTCGACACTGTCTTTGAATTACAAAAATGCCAAACATTTCACTGAGAATTTGCCAATTCTCATTCAAAACGAAAACCATCAATTGCATTTGACCAAATGTCCAATGCAGATGTCATAAATTGTGGCCATTGTTGGGAAAACTTGGAGTGGAAAACTTTTGCGACAATGACTTATTACAACTGAGCCAGACTAACAGTTTTTTTGTTTGTTTGTTTTTTTGCTTTGAAAATATTGAGAAGAAAAAACAAAAATCAAATAAAAACATCATCGAATTGTCTATTTTCATTTTGGGACTTCTCAATGAAGAGTCGTTCAAATCTGAAGAAGACTTTTCGACCAAAACTGCGTTAGTTTGATATTCGTAGAGATTCGTCTCAAAGCAAATGAATGAGTGAAAGAGCGAATGAGTGGATGAATGACTGTGATGAGTCGATTGTCAATTATCGGCGAATCCAAGAGGGAGGAAAACGATGAAATTTCACCCAAACCACTTGATTTGCAGCTTTTAAATTTCGAATCGAGCCATCGAATGTCATCGTGCCAGAAGGTAGCTCAGCGCTATTGCCATGCGAAGGTGAATTGGCCAATGATGACAATGGCAAATCAAAGAACAAACTTGACTTGATGCCAAACATTCGATGGAGAGGTCCAGATGGTCAAGATATTGGAATTGTCGGAGACACGTTCCGAGTGCAATTGCCAAACGGATCGTTGTACATCAGTTCAATTGAAGAGAATCGCGGCCTGACTGGTGCCTATCAATGTCTTTTGAGTTGGGACGGCATCGGAACGATAGTTAGTCGATCAGCCATTGTTTCGATTTCAAGTGAGTAGTTTCCTTCGAATCGATTCGATCGACGGATTGAGCATCTTGTTAAACCTCCAACCTCCATTTCTTGCAGAACTACCCGAAACCAACACCATATTCAGTGAACTGTACTTGTTTCCGGGACAAACAGCCTACTTCAAATGTTTGTCAACATCGACCCCGATGAGCAGCAACTATCGAATTCAATGGCTAAAAGACGATTCACCATTGGTCATGGATGAGACACGCATGATATTATTTCAATCGGGTGCCATTGAAATTGATGAATTGTCACCCTCTGATGGGGGCACCTATCAATGTAACGTTACCTCAGGATCATTCTCTAGGTGAGTTGCGGAGTGTGCGGTGTGGCGAGAAAGAGTCTACATAACACTTGATCTCTCATTATTCCCTCACAGACTAAGTAGTAAAACAAATTTAAACATAAAATCCGTTGGTGAACCTCAAACATTCCAAGCGCCGACGTTTTTAACTGAATCCACATCGCAAACAATCAACGAAGGATCAACCATAACACTGGACTGTGTGTCTAATGGTAATCCAAAGCCGCAGATCAAGTGGCTTCGAAATGGTGAAGACATCGATATTAGGTGAGTTTGGTCGTTGGAGAAAACGGAAGCGATCATCAATTTGGACTAATCGCGAAAATTTGTTGCAGTGATTTGGATTCGCGTTTCCGCACCATCGGCACAGGATCATTGCAAATAACATCAATTGAAGATGTCGATGCCGGGAATTATCAATGTCGCGCCAGCAACAGCATGGAATCGTCAGACATTCAAGTGGCCGTGCAAGTCCAAGTGCCGCCGAAATTCATTCAAATGCCCGCCGACAAAATGGCCATGGAAAAGGATGAATTGGAGTTTGTGTGTTCGATTCGGGGGAAGCCAACGCCGATAATCCAATGGCTTAAGAATGGTGATGTCATCACGCCGAATGATTATATGCAGATTGTTGGAGGGTAAGCAGTGTGGAATGCTTGAGAGGTGAAGGTTGATTTGCTTGACGTTCTCGCCCATTTCCAGACACAATTTGAGGATTCTGGGACTGATCGCATCCGATGCTGGCATGTTTCAATGCATTGGCAGCAATCCAGCTGGGAGTGTTCAAGCCTCTGCACGTCTTGAAATCGGACAGCCAAGTAAGTTGTGCGTTTGTTATCGAGGGTCAGCTTGAGATCATTCCTTTGAGCGAACATATCATGTTGTTGACACCAAGACGCGTTCAAGGCAATTCCAAATCATTATTTCGCTTGTCTTCAGTTTGTCCGATATTTTGCTTTTGATTTCAGTGGAATTTATCAATATTATTTTTCGTTTTTATTAATTTTTCATTTCGTTTCTTTTGTTTTTCTTTTTCTTTTCCACTTTTCATCCATCACCCAACGTCCCAACCCAAATTATTTCTTTCGTTTGGCTTTGCTTCCGTGCACGTGACTTTTCTTTGACCAAACTGACGAAACGAAAACAGTCAAAAAAGGGAAGCATTCGGCGAAAACAAAGCATTTAATCAAAAGCAATAAGACGATTAAGCAACCATCAGGTGGATTGCCAATAAAGCCATCGAATCAAGAGAAGAATACAAAGACATTGTCGAAAAGCGTTTTTGAAAGCCTTCGATCGAAAGACAAGAACAAATTGCTGGCAAACGATGATGCTGGCGATGATTACGATTACGATTCGGAGGACAATGAGGAGGATGATGAGGGCAGCATACATCCCATTGGTCCGAATGTGGATCCCAAAGAGTTGCTCAGCACCTTGACCAACAACAAAAATGCCATTCACGATAAAGAGCTACCCGGCTCTGTGTCACATTTCTCACAAGCAACTCTTCCAACTTTTGCACGCATCCAACCAATCGTAGAGGACGACGATGGAACAAAGAAACCGATACCAGGACCTCCAAGAGATCTCGAAGCGAAAATAATCAATCCACGGTTTGTGGCTTTGGATTGGATGGAGCCGCTCAAGAATCCCGATGAGGTCACCTCCTACACGGTCTACTATAAGATGACCACCAGCGAACGGTATGCTTGACTTGCAGTTTGCTGGACTCGTAATTTTAACGCTTGAACAATTTTCCAGTGAACGCAAGATAACGACGAAATCCCCAGACGAGCAACTTGTGAATATTCGATTGTTGCCGGGGAAAACCTATCAGTTCCGAGTGGTTGGCAATAGCAATCATGGCGAAGGGGAATCGTCCAGCACCTACGAAGTGAGCACACAGCGGGAGGAGAACATTGCTGGAGCCGCTCAGAATATCCATGCTGAAGCTTTGAATTCCAAAGAGATACTCGTGCGATGGGACCCGCCCATTGTGACAAATGGCAATATCACCAAGTATCGCATTTACTATGTTGAATTGAGCGGAGCGGAAAAATTCGCCGATAGCACAAATTACGAAACGGTTCTCACCGATTTGCGACCGTTCACCGATTACGTTATCACTGTGGCGGCGTTCAACGAGAACGGCATGGGTGAATCATCCGAAGAGGTCACCGTCAAGACGCATTCGTCTACACCATCTGAGCCGCCGACGAATCTTAGTTTGGAGACTACTAGTTCGACGGTAAGTGGATGCAAGTCCCCCTTTCTGTGAATTTCCACTCAACGAAGTCCCTTCACTTTCAGACAATCACTTTGAGATGGGAACCACCACCACCGGAGAAGCAAAACGGTCAAATAACCGGCTACAAGATTCGCTACAGGAAACGCAAGGAGCACAAGGAGCACAGCATGGTGGAGACGACTCCAGCTAACATTCGCCATCACACATTGCTGAATTTGGAAAAGAACTCAGACTATCAAGTGAAATTGGCGGCGATGACGGTGAACGGCACTGGGCCATTCACCGAGTGGCAACACATGGCAACATATGAAAACGACATTCTGGAAACGCACGTACCTGGTGAGCCGGCTTGTCTGACGACTCGCGCCAACGCGAATAGCATCACAATAAACTGGTGTCCGCCCGAGAATCAAGAGATCAAAGTGAGAAGCTACGTCTTGGGATATGGCATCGGCATACCCGATGTGGACACGCAAGTTCTGAACGAGCATCAGCGCGTCTTCAAGTTGACCAGTTTGGAGCCGAACAGTGAATATGTGATAGCGTTGCGAGCCCGCAATGATGTTGGAGATGGGCAAGCCAAGTATGCGAGCATCAGCACCCGAGAGGAAGAGCCCATCGATGCAACGATAACCATGTTGGAGGTGCCAGTTGGATTGCTGACTGTGCCAATATCGCCCACAGAGATTGTCGTCTATTGGACGGATAAGGCGATTCGGGCATCGATGAACAATCGCCAGTACATTGTCCGGTACAATCCCAGCGATTCAACGCGTTACAAGTACTACAACACCACCGATGTGAATTGCATGATTGGCGACCTCAAGCCAAACACTCAGTATGAATTCGCCGTCAAAGTGGCCAAGGGACGACGAGAATCGGCTTGGTCGATGTCTGTCCTGAATTCAACGCATCCACTGCAACAATTGCCACCAAGAGATTTAACCGCAACGCCAGATTCGAGGAATCCAGCGAATGTCCTGCTGAAATGGTTGCCGCCACAAAGCGGAATTATCGACGGATATGTCGTGCACTACACTAGCGATGCTCCGAAACGTGAACGCAGTTGGATCAATCAACCAGTTTTGGGTGAAAAGGCCATCGTTGAGAATCTCAAGCCACTCACCACCTACCACTTCAAAGTTCAAGCGAAATACGTCAGTCGATATTCTTCCGCATTCACATCAGTCATCTCTTACACCACTGGCCCAATGATCAGCATTCCCGGTGCTGGCAATCCAAACAGCATAATCCCCGGGGGTTTCGGTGATTTCCAATCAAATGAAATCCTTTTGTACATCATCGGTGCCATATTGTTCATAGCGCTAATCATATCGGCCAAAGTGGTGATGATCTTATGCCGACAGAAGCCTCAAGGCACACCCGAACACAAACAAAGCTATCAAAAGAACAATGCTGGCATCAAACCGCCAGATCTATGGATTCATCACGATCAAATGGAACTGAAGAATGTCGAAAAGAACAGCAATCAAGTTAATCCGGGCGATGCAGCATCCAGCAGCGGGGCAATGACTCTGCCGCGATCAATAAACCACGATTACGATAGTGATCCATCACACTTGACCAATTCACTGGACAAGCGAGCCTACGTTCCGGGATACATGAGTAAGTATTGCCTCCCCGTGCGATCGTCACAAGATAATCAACTTGCTGAAATCTCCCTCACAGCCACATCAATGACATCCACCATGGAACGACCGGCCTATCCACGAACGCAATACAATCGAATTCACATCGATCCGACCTTGTCACAACAGAATTTGAACCAATCACAAGGTCCATCATTAGTTCAAACGCCAGAGAATCCCTACGGATACGATTCGATGCCATCGAACTATAGGTAAGGCACAAGACGAGCGGAGCTCCACTACACAAACTTGACAATACGATGCCACTTGTAATTTCAGTAATCCAAGCGTAACATACGCACCAGGCCTATCAGTTGACGCTCCAAAAGGCCAACGGGGTCAAGGTCACCCACTGAAGAGTTTCAGTGTGCCTGGTCCACCGCCAGCCAATAACACAACTCCATTGATCTCAAATCCAAATGGTAAACACAGCGGTGAGTTTCAACAATAAAACCTCTCAGCGACCTCATTACCAATCTGAACCTTTTCTCAGTTCCAGCTGTAACAATTCGTCCACAAAATGCCTCACCGTACAAGAAATCACTAACAGCATCAACCGGCGGTTCACTATCGAATACCCTATCGAACCGCTTGCAACAAAACGGCCCATCAATAGCCCATTCAACCGATGAGATTCAACGTTTGGCGCCAAGCACTTCGACCGAAGAGCTGAACCAAGAGATGGCCAATTTGGAGGGTCTCATGAAAGATTTGAGTGCAATAACAGCCAATGAATTTGAATGTTGAGCTCCACCAATGCCATGACCACTGTATGCTTGTCAACGTTCTGGTCCAGATTCGTTTATCCGGTTTCCTATTCATTCGGCGAGTTTTTTTTTTGTTTTTTTTTTTGCAAAACGCATTCGCCCAACGAGGCACTGGTGATTTGATAAGAGAAAACAAACGAATGTAAATCACACATCACATTTTACATTTGCGAGTCGATGCAATGTTTTATTCCATCGACCAGAACACGCATTTTTCTTTTTATACACTTCTTGATACACACAAATACGATTGCTGTATGATCTGCCAAGCGAATGAATGGACTGAATGTGCGATTGTGTGACAAGTTTGATAATCAGCATGAATGTTTCACGCATTGTGAATAATCGTTTGTGTTTGTGCATTTAAGGATTTTTACAACAACAACAATGTATACATATTTGACAATTAATTCGCAATACCGATTGGAATCTACATTCGATCATCTCAACATTTTGTGAATTCATCCAGGCAATTCAATGTCAATGAGATTTCCTCCTCAAAACATCACACAAATGCGACATATTGTTGGTACCAAATACTAGTTTTTAGACGAAATTCCTTGGTGTTTTTTCTATGTTTTTTGAGAGGTCAGCCGGATACAACCATATCCGCACTCATTTTGTGCTTAGTAGCATCGATTTTTTGCCGAAAGTAGTAGGCATTGCCTTTGGATCGAAAAAATATCAAATCCTGATAGTTTCGTGAAAATCGATGCAACTCCGCCCAAAATGATTGCGGTTACGGTTGTATCCGGCTGACCTCCTTAGTTTTTCTTTGGCCGAAGAAATTGCAGAATCGGCTACTTATACAAGCGATTGCGGTTCGATCGACGATTCCTTCAGTGTCGCGATGCTTAAGCACTCGTAATTACGAATTATTTACTCGAATCGTTCCTCTTGGTCCAACGAGATATACGAAGCGCCAACAGAATGGAGAGTTGTTGGTCGTTTCGATTTTTTTTTTCTTTTTTTTTGTACAGAAAATATTCCGAAGCGTAAGAATATTCGATAAGAGGAAAGAGTGACGAAAAAACTTAAACATTATTTATTTATTGCTGAATTCTTTTGGTTCGTCTTATTTTTAAGAGAATTGGATTTTTTTTTTTTCGTTTTTTTAGAATAAATTCTTTTTTTTTTTAATAAATTTATTTTCGATTTGGTCCTTTTGTTTTACAATAAAAAAAAAAAAAAGAAATCAAAACAAATTGCAAATCAGCCGAAATGAGAGACAAAAATAGCAACGATCAAAACGGAGAGAATAGAAATGAAAACAAAAACGCAAACCAGAACAATCGAAAAGAATTTGAATTGATTTAATTTGATGAGTTTGATGATAATTTCCTGTATTTTTTTCAACCGTTTTCAATTCGTTGACGAAGAAGTTGAGTCAGCGTGTCAATAGTCGAATTGTAGAGAATAACGTAACGCTTGCCTAAATTCATCGATGTCGCCAATTTTGAATGGAATATTTTTCTCTTGTTTTTTTTTTTTTAATGATGAATCGCGAATAATACAAATCCTTTTGTTTTGATAACAATTTTATTTAGGAAATAAGCAATTTCTATTTTTTTTTTTATTTAATTTAATTTCAATGTGGTTTTTTTTCGATGAAACAAAAAAGACTTTTCTATTTTTACAGTAATTTATTGGAGAAATTTTTGATACACACAATTACCGCCGAACCATCAACGAAGTGTGGGCGCTTTTTCGCCCCATTCGCAATGTGGTCTCTCGTTTTTAATCGCATTCTCAACGTGCATTTCGGTTGCTCAGATTTCTTGGGCAACTTGCATCCTTTGAATATTTGCATTTTTTTTTTTTTTTTTTCGTTCTTTTTTTTCATAAAAAAAATTACAAACATTTTTTGACCGAAATTTCTGCGCATGATTTTCTTTTGTGTGAATTTGATTGTTTTGATAATTTTTAACATTTATTCATCATCATTTTCATAGTTGATTTTCGGCTAAGATTTCTTCTCTTATTAGCCATATGCCATAACAAATCATGATACATATAATTATCGATAGTAAGAATAATTTTTTTTTCATAGTGATAGTTTAATAACAATGACAGTTATTGAGGATACAATTTAAATTTAAATTCAATTTCGAATAAAATCCATGAATATTTATGAAACACAAAAAACAAGCGAACAAATTTCTAGGAGAGCATCGAATTTTTCAAAATTGAAATTTCAGTGCCAGTTTTGTTGTCATTTATTGGGTCCTCCAAGTGAGCAGTTTTTCTTTTCCGTCCCAAAACCCGAATCTCGATATCTCCCTCTCTTCATTCGGAATGATTCAAGCGAATGGTCTAGGTTTCAACTTGCTCAGAGTGGGGAGACTCTATCAACTTGTCTGTGGCTATGTTTCTCTAAACCAAATCAACTAACTGACAGTCGAGAAAACGATCACTCGACAAAGTGACACTAGATGCATTGGCCAATGCCACTTCGACTGAACGTCAATTTTGTCGACTGTCAGTTAGTCGATTTGGTTTACAGAATCTCAGCCCGATCTGCGGAGAGCGACCCAGTTGGCCGCAGGATGATACGAGCTATTGGTTTAGTGGCGAGGTGCGACAGTCGACACTCGCTGTTGTAGCGAGTGGCAATCGTTTTGGTGATAGCGACTTTCAACTTCTTTCATTCAAGCTCGGCTCATTGCCATGAAGTGGCAGCGTCTTCATCAATTCCATCTCATCTCATATCTCAATGGTCAGAGGTCAAACCACCCGAACTGTTTAATAACCGTTATTTTCCCTTCTGCCTCATCCTCATCTGTTGATTCCCACATCCACTCGACGACTTCGTTCAACACAAGAGCTATGCTATGTCTCTCATCCAACCCACCTTCCCTCTCAAAACAACAAAATCCAAAAAAATAGAAAGAGAAAAGCGATGAATATTCTAGGGGAATCGAACACTACCAAATAAAGAAATATGACGAAAATTTTCGCCCCACAAAACCAATATGTGAATTTGTCACCCCTCAACACCACAGCTGGTCAAGAAATGCTTGAGATACGATTGAGGTTTGGTGGAGTATCAATTGGAGGACAGTTCAGTCTTCGAAGCCCATCAACACACGAATACGATTTACGATCGAGATGTGTAAGCTGCCACAAAAACTGTTTGGTCATTAATCCACAGGGGTGTGGGGTGAAGTAAGCGTTGCGAGGCGTTGGTTACAGCCAAGAGCGTGTAGATGGGCAGAACTTGAAGCGAGTGTCCGTTTTGCGGCCACGTAACCTCCTAGTGAAGCTTGCCGAAGTCACACGAACACAAGCGCTAGTCTATACTGAAAAATAGGGAAAAAATTTCATTTCACGCGAATGGCGTTGGAAGATGTCTGTCACCTTCCGCATTTGTTCACCAAAAATATGTTATTTGTTGTCATCACAGCTGGTTTCTGGCTTCCTCTTGCGTGTTTTTTTCACACAGCTGCGCGTGGTGTCTTTGAGTGATGGTTGCTGGGCGCCCGTGCGAGCAGTGTGTACTTAAATCGCTGACTCGACAGCTTCGCCATCACTTGAAGATCTGACTTGAGAGGTCACTTTCTGTAGTTCAAGATGAAGTGTTTGTTGCTGTTGATTTTCTGCTGCTTCGTCTCCTGGACAAGCGCAGCGGTGAGTATTTGCGAGATAAAATTGATGAAAATCATCAACATTACAAATTTTTTGAAGGGAGGGGATACGGAAAAGAAACATTCGAAGTTCGTTTTTGAAAAGAGCCTATTTGCGAGAAAATCCATTTTTTCTTTTCATTTTCCTTCAGAGGTTTTCTCGAAAATATCAGCTATACATACGAGTAAGACTAAGCCCATTTCGAACACTTCGGTCAAATATTATTGAAACGATTTTCATTTATCGCATTCAGAATCTCAAGTTATGTAGCGAGGTAGATGGCGTTTTGTGGCAGCTATTTTCTTCTCGATCATTTCTCAGCTTTGTTCTTTTGAAACACTTCCATAGGGTTGGAAAAGCGTGTGCTACTAATCCTGCTTTGATTGTGTGCAAAGTGCTAGCAATATTGAAAACTGCTGCAAATTGTAGACGCTCGGTCAGATATTTTTTCATCAGCAATTGCGCTGGGAAATGGTGAGAACGAATCGCTATTGATTTCGTTGAATAAAAATTTCTATAAAAACCCCGTTTTCTCAGTGAAACCGATACGCAACTTTTTTCAGCAATTCTAATATCATTCCAAGATGTGTAAGACTTGAAGTATGAGGAAATCAACCATTTGATAGTAATTTGATGACTGTACTCTATAGACTCCGCAGTGCCATCAACAGTCCTAAGGATGATACTGACCCCTTTCGGGATGAGTAAGACCAAAAACTATTTCAATTGCAAGATGCAATCAAAATTCAAACCTTCCGCAGGGGTCGTCGATTTTTGAGTGGAAATGTTAAAGCAGTTTTAAACAGACGATATGATCATAAAGAGTATGTGTCCCATTTTTGCATGTCGAATGAAATTCTCAACAAAGTCTATTCATTCAGCGACGAGAGGTACTATTTTCTCAGAGACCTTAATCCTCAAGACCCTTCAACTATTGAGAATGTGATAGTTCCTCTCTTCAAAATTTTGGTTCCGTGAGTATCTCTTTGCCACCTCTACACTCGAGCGGTACTTGACGCACTGAACTTGCCTCGTCTTCTCATTCGAGCAGAAATGCCGACCGAATGAGTCCCAACCAGTAAGCTTTGGACGGGAAAAAATGTCGAGAAAAAGGTCAATTTATTCGTGATCTTTTCCAGAAATAGCTTGTACGCGTTCAACGATGCAGTCTATCAACATTTGTAAGTACCTTCGATCCCGTGCGCCAATGACATTTTTCTTCAAATCGAATCGATTTCGCTCTCTCAAGATACCCATGGATCAGCACAAAGTACGTTACCCACATATCTCTGTCTCTCTCGCGCTTTTTAACGGAGGGAAATTTTCATCATCACTCGATCGATTCCCTCCAAGGATCGCAAATAGTTGTAATCAATCAAACCAACCAGAATGTGCGTATTTGGATTATGTTGTCAATCTGGGGAGTTCCTTCGCTTCCTTGAGATATACGCTGACCTACGTAATTTGTGTGCAAATGTGAGGAGAATGAGCCAGCGAAAATCAAATTTTGATTTTGATTTTGCCCATTTTGTTAATTTTCATGCGAAAGACCCATCGACACAAGCTCATATGTGAATAAGATCCCGAATTTCATCGGGACTTTGTGAGTACTTCTTCCGCTCGAGCAGGTCAATTTCAGAAAATTCTTATGCAGTTGAACCTTGTAGGCTAGTACTTGCTGTGAACACAAACCCGCAGGAAGTGGAACCATTCCCGCAATCGTAAGCGAATGACTCATTCTATCTCTTGGAAACGTCCATCGAGCTGTTTCGTTTAGAATGTTCTGGGGGAAGTTCGAGGGTGAATGGTTGAAAAAAGCTGACTTAGTGAAGTGAAAGCAATCTGAGCTCAACACCTTCGGAACAAAGTGATTATATCGAATTTGCTTTCCATTCGTAGCGATCTATCGAACTTTTTGAGAGGTCTCAATTATTTGGATGCGGCTACTCAGAGTAATATAATTATACCGGCGTTGAATGCTTTGTTACCGTAAGTTGTGCCAATTTTGTAGAAAACTACGGTTGATGCCTTCATTCCTCGTTTTTTGCAGAGATTTCTCGGGGGCTTTTCCAAAATTGTTTGTCCCTTATGTCTTAGATGGAACTAAAAATACAGGCTTTTCTTATTCATACAGGGAAAACATAATGAGTTGTACGCAAGTGATATCACACTGGAGGTGAGCTGTCTCTGAGGATGTTCACAAGGACAATTTCAAAAAGTTTCACCATTTTCGATTAGCTCACAACAAAATTCGGGGATACCAAATAGGTTCGCTCCGCCGGTAGTAGGGTTGGGAGCGCAACAATTTGGATATCCAGAAGCCGGGGCTCCATTTTCGCCCGAGCAAGCATTTTCGGGCAGGCAAGCATTTTCGGGCATGTCTTTTCCTTCAACTGAGCAAGCATTTTCGGGTGGACAAGGATCGTCGGGCCCACAACCCTTTATGACCGGGGGCGATGGTTCATATTCGGCCCAGCAAGCCTTTCCGGGCCAACAAGGATATTCGGACTCACCACCCTTTCCGACTGGGCCAGGACAAGGACAAGGATTTCCGGGCGTGCCACTCTTTTCGACCGGGCCAGCATTTTCGGGCGATCCATTTTTTAGGACCACATCACCATCTGCGGACGCGTCACCATATCCGGATGCACCACCAGCATTTCCAACAGCAGATCTATCTCCGCGTTATGGTTATACGGAAACGTCAGGAGATGCCAATCAATCTACCCTTCCAGATATCAGACAAGCTGCAGAAGAGTGTGCTTTTGCCGGGGCATTGCGTTTTAAAAATCCCGAGCAAGATTATTTGTTTGCAAATCCAACAACGCCTATGATAGACGGCGGTGATGATTCCGGGATGCCCTCATCTACACAATCTTCAATACCAACCGGGGGTGCGCCCTATGTGCCGAATTTCACTGAAGGGCAGACTTTTGAATTTCCAAAGCCGGAAGCATTTACAACGGGCTACGAGGATGCTCAACCTCCCCCAACCAACCCTTGGGAACCCCCACAGGCGTCTACAGAAAATTCTGGACAACAGAGTTGGAATTTTTTTGGCGGCACACCACCACCAGAGCCCGAATTTGAACCAAGCTTCGTTCCTCCAGAGCAATTTCAAGCAGAACAACAGACGAATTCAGACGATGTGGAAGGTTCCCCAGATTTCCAAGGGTGAGGGTGACATTTTGAGAAAATTCGTATCACGTTATCTGTCTTATTTCCCACTCAGTTACATAAACTTTTTGGGCCGGTAAGGGCTAACAGACACACATGGCTGCAACGAAATGAAGTTGATTGTTCTTTCCATTCTCAAAAAGCCTTTATGAACCGGCTGGAATTCCGGAGAAAGCTCACGAGCAATCTGTAGCTAATTGGGCAAACATTAGGCAACGATGGAGGGAAACCTACTCGGTTATCTATAATATCGTCATGCAATTGTAAAATTCTTTGAAATTGAAATCGGTAAACGATTAAGAAACTAACGGGAACTTTTCATTTTGCAGAAAGGCTCAGGGAACGACTCCAGATTATATGTAACTACGTTGCCTGGGAACCGATTCGACTCATTCGAACGTGAATTCATTGTTTTCAGCTTTATCATTCATGATGTCATCGTAAAGAGATACAGCAGCGAGTGAGTGATTTAAGGCGCAATCTCAAATCACCCTGCACGTACTAACTCCGATTCACTCAACAGTTTCAAATTTATTTTGAATGTCGTGCGGCTTCAATGTTTACCTGATGACGGTGATGAAAATCCAATGGATGTACATGTTGCGCTACTCTGTCGATCGTTCATTTTCGCCCATGAGTTCGCCGTTCATTTGTATTTCTGGATTTTTTACGTGTTTGCAAATCCGTTCGTAGTTGATGACCAATAGCCATTGAGGGAGGCTTCAAAACGAATGCATTCTATTTCAGAGATAACGATTACCAAGAAGCAAACCTCACTTACATTTTGCTCATGATGTGAATTTGACATAAGACTTTTTTTTTCGTAGTAAACTTTGTGACCTTCTCATTGTCTTTCAGGATTGAAAGTGAGAAGGAAGAAGACACCAAAGCGGTAATTGACATGTTTGGTTCATTGTAGGTGTTGTAAATTCCTTAAATTTGCTTCCAACCAAACGAAAACATGTTGATTTCAGCTACGAAGAGTGGTTCAAGTCAGGAGACAATAAGAGAATAAGTGCCGATCATCCGACCAAAATGGATCAGGTGCACGTGTTGAGCATGAAAGCAATGGTTAAGACAGGAGTGGCAAAAGCTTTTCTCTTGAAATTATTCAAGTGAGTGCAAGAACGGAAGGTTCTTGGATGTCCGGGAACATCCACAACTCTTCAATGCTTATTGTTTTCCAGTGATGGAGAGCCAATAAAAGTCACTACGGCAAATACCGTGAAAGTGATTTCGGCATTTATAACTGTGAACTATAGGAGGTGAGAGACTTGTGGCTGGTGTTGTTTTAAACATTGATTCGATCTTTTCCGCATACAGTTTGGTGGCAAATGAGCTGGAGCCCTTCCGAATATTAATCACATGGTTGGCAATAACGTAATTTTCAAAGAGTTTTCATTTTAATTCAGTTTTCTTGATCTAAATCAGTCTAATGAACGAATACAAGTCCGATACTGGGACCCGCTTCAATTTATTGTGAGTGAAAAGAAAGCAATCGGCTCAATCGAAACGCTGAGAGGTTGTCTTGATTTTTAGTTCGCGTAAAGTAGAGGAGGAATACCCTGCATCGCTGCGTGTGTACCTCGTAACCCTCTTAACGCTGGATACACCCTATGTTGTGGCCAGGGCAAGAGAAATGTTTGAGTACGTTCAGTCGTCATCCGGTGTGATTGGACCATTCTTCAAGAGTATTTTTTGAATGCAGCCACCTCCGCACGATTTCTACACCAACAGCTATGGGGAGCTTTCTAGCTATATTCACTCCAAAAATATCGGAACACTCAATGGAAACTTACTATCAAGACAGAAAAGAGGATGTAAAACTAGGTTCATCAACGGTTCCAATATCGGAAGAAATCATTAAAATCCTTAAAGATATGCACGACAAAGATTACAATCTGTAAGTTCTTTTGAGTTCATTTGAGTGAGATCGGTTTTTAGATTATGTTGTATGTGGAAACAGGCGCAGTCATATGGATGACAGATTCCGTGTAGCGGTGGAAATGTTCAGGCTGTGAGTTGGCTTGGGGCGGTTTCCCACTGAACGCTCATCATACCCTATGGTTTGCTTTCTAGCAATTACCATGCGCCCAACTATTCTTGGGACCTCTTCGGCTGGCTACCGCTCTTTGAGAATTTGTGAGTGCTGATAAATGACAACAGTCACAACAACGGGAGCTAACAACCTTTCAAAATCACAGTTACAAGGGCATCGATCCAGCCCTATATACAAGGGTCTTTTCTAAATTTCAAGAAACGTAAGCACTCTCGTTGAAAACTCTGCAAATTTCTTGATTTCTGTTGGATTTCCAGAACGTCAAGAGAATTTGCATTTCTGCTGACCGGGAAGTAAGACGAAATGAAATTGAGTTGATGCTGGAAAGATCATTGAATAATTTTTCTGCAGCGTCGCTCCATACTGCAATCCACCACTTCCAAATGACGCGGAATGGTTGAATGAGGAAATCTGCGTGCACAACGATCGATTCAGCGATATTCTTCTTCCACTCAGCACTCATATTAGATTGGCGGAGAAATTGCTGTGAGTGTTCTTGCGGATGGATTTTCGGTCTAGAAAAGTAATGAGGATGGATTTCACTTACAGGAATCACAACACTCTCACAATGGAAGGAATGTGCGAAGGATTCCAGGAGTAAGACCAACTACCCACCGGAAGGCGATCGTATTTGTTATCGTTCCTCCTTCAGTCTTTTGAGTGCGGCCGATGAGTACATCAAAAACGCCTCTCGTGCTGATGCCAGGTAATGTCTCCGAGTTGATATTGAAGACGAAGAGACTAACGATGTATTCCTCAGAGAGGACACCCTGATCGCGAATCTTAAACCCATGGACCGAATACATGTGCTCTTACATTCTGCGTGAGTCAAGAGTTTCACTTCTCAAAGGCCAGTCTCGATTCTTCTTCCATTCATTTCAATTCAGTACCGGGGATCCAGATGTGCTGGGAACTCTGAAGTAAGGAATTGTCAGTGAATTGTCTGAACAGCTCCGATTCGAATACAAATCTACTTGACAGAGTGCGCAGACATCGAGAATATCTAGAATTCGTTTCGCGTGCAGATTATACGATGTAAGTTGAAATCTTGTGTCGAAAAGCAATCGGTTATCTCAAACGTCTGTCATATTGATGATCGCAGTACTTCTGAACGAGCTCTGTTGGACAACGCTCCGCAAAGGGTGGTTTTGAAAATTGGTCACGAGGGACAGCTTCTCTTTTGGTAAAGTTGTTCTATAAGATTTCGATTGTCGTAAAGCTCACCCAAAATCATGTAGTGAGAACCCAGAAGCGGACAAGAATGTTGTTTCGGAACGACTTTTGAGATTTTTCGGGTGAACTTGAAGTGGAGAAACTTGCGCTGAATACATATGTATTAATGGACTGTCTTTTCAGAAAATGGGAACGGGATTTCCAAATTTATAGAGGAAAAGCCACCGGGCATAACATTAGAGAGTAAGCAAATTGTCCAATGAATCCCACTCGATGCTGGACAAAGTTCCATTTCAGTTTTACCACATACATCGCGCAAACCAATCTGGAAGGTTATTCGTTGATGAGAGTTGTCGATATGATTGAGCACGAAATCCAGTGAGTTGGTGACAGCGTGTGTGTAATCGGTAGAGGTTTTTGGAATTGTTCTTCGCCCAAAGCGTCAAGAGAAATAAGGAACCACTACCCCAATCCAATGAGGATATAGTGGGCCCCATAGCCGCTGAGGTGATTGGTGGTCATTGGTATGTCGTCTGGTCTCCAACATGCTCCAAATGATATGATTGGAAAGAGTCTCATTGCTTCACAGGAGAGCGCTCAAGAATTTGCTGCTCGCTCGTCGTTCAGTATTAGAATACTTAACAAGATATCAAACATACCAACCCAACTGCAGTCCTCAAGAAATTAACTCAATTTCAACAGACCATCCGCTCCGAGAGTTTCAGTAAGCGATCGAAGGGGCATCAATCATGAAAATTTATTCAAACTGAATATTGTGAGCAGGAGACAGGTCGACACTCGGACCGCTGTAGCAATTCTCTGCGGCATCATGTGAGTTGCCTTGCATTGGGCCACTGACCATCGAAACTAATGGAGAATTCTTATCCGAAGAGAATGGTTCAAGTCATATCGAGCAGCTGCCGTAGCAGAAATTCAAGCTCAACCAGAGTACGATTGTTCAGAGTCTGGAAAATTTGAAGTGCTTCTCATGAGCCAACTCCATCTTCGTTTCAGAGACTATGGGGACTGCAATCCCACTAACTTTCACTA
>JANSTV010126483.1:0-17887 GCA_027564135.1 Lestremia cinerea
ATCGCCTCAAAAATGCATGGATAGCATATCGTTTCGCGTTGACCAATCGATGAGAATGCGTTCAAGAACGGACGAAAAACTAATTAAATTGAAATCAGAGTAATCTTTTAAATTGTTCATTTTCTGGTTGATCGTCGTTTGTGTGTTGGCTTGGCATTGTGTATGTTGTCGTTAGACTGTCCATCGTCAGCTTAATGCATCGCCTGACGGGAATAGAGTGTGCTGATGATGTTGCGTGGTGGTGAGGCTGGTTTTTCATTCTGCTGTAACGTCATTGTATTTTATGTATAATGAATATGCCTTCATTAAAACTTGTGCGATCACTCGGACGGTCGAAAAAAAAAACTAAATCAATTCATTTCAAATTAATATATCTCAAATTGGTTGGGTTATAATATTCTAAATTTATCGGGTTCCAATGATCTTTGTTGCTATTGATCGGCGGTTGGTAGATTCACGGATAAATTGCAGTCCCGAGAAACCATCATGCTGAGAGTGAGAAATGAAGGGATCAACATTTAAAAATGCTTATTCGATCCAGCTATTCTCCGCAGAAACCACCACCCAGCTCTACTTCTGTCTCTTCTCACTGCTCTCGCGCAGTTACGGCTTGATAAATAAATTTGCATTAGTCGAAAATTAACACAAACTAATGACATAATTGAAATCGAATGTTCACAATTCAAGAATAAATTCTCATTAGCATACAATAAAATGGCCAAATGTTTTTCAACCAGTGCCACGCGGCGACAAATAAAAAATGAAACCGAACAATTGTGACTGAATATGCAAATTGCACATTAGAATATCTCAATATGTTTCGTCTGGAATTTCCTATTTCAATTCGTGAAACGCATACATGAATACGCACACACACAAGCAGCCACCAAATTCCAACATACGCAACAGTCAACCTAGAGCATATCATTTTTCTGTCTGGCGTACGATGTACGTCATTTAACATTCTCTGCAAATCGACTCTATGCTATATGCGATTGCAAATATACACTATGTGGCTTGCCGCTTATGCGCTGCATTCAGTGCAATAATGCATTTTTTTTGTCGTTTATTTTCATTGAGATATGGCATAATTTTGATATTCATTTAATTTCATTCTGAGCAGGCAAGGTTGGTGATCCAGTAAGTCACATTCGGTGTTCATGAGGTAAACTAAACCATTACATTCCTTTCATATGCATTCGCAAGCCCGACCAGTGCAACAGTTGTTGGTTCAGTATAACGCGACTATTATCGTTTTTTTCAAGCTCTTGGAAGAATGTTTCGTCTTTCAATCAAAATGCATTATTTGCGGTAGCCATGAAAATATTTCTAGATTATTGAAGCGCCATCATGTGCTTTAAACACAACAATAGTTTGGGTTCCAACGAGAATATCCTTGTAATCAGTCGCGTTGGATGAGTGACGCTGTCACTATAGATCACGGTTGATCGTGGTCAATAGTCGGATTCCAAGCATGAACATTTCCATGATCACCCATAAAACGACTAAAAATCTTCCAAATCTGCGACGACATGCTGTTGCTGTTGGAAATAGTGTGAACTTGTATTTGATAAGTCACTTGTCACAATTCAAAAGCCATTAAAAAAGCCAGGTAAACATTTGTCGAACAATAATCGGTAGACCATTTAATGTGCAAACATTGAAGGAAACAATACGACACCATTCACAAACAAAGAACGGAGAGGAAAAATAACCGAAAACGAATCGGACCTTTCTCTATTTCCCCTTGGCAGATAAACAGAATCACCATCTTCTCCGTCTCGTCCATCTTCTCCGAAGACGATCTGTTGTCAAAGTGTGACCATTGTTCGGTTTCCGAAACCGAAAAACAAGACAATAACCGACCGTTCAATCATCGAGAACGCATTTATTACCTCACAAGTGGAAAACAAGTCGTTGATGCGCTCAGTTTGTTTCTTGTTGAAATGTCCACAATCTAGCAACAATATTTTCGTTCTATGGACTCCATAGTATGGAGTGCTCCGATGAGTCGTTCACATCGAGCATCTCTTTCAGGTAATTCGACCGTTTTATTATTCATAATATTTACTTAAAGCCATCGAAGAGGCATTTCGCGAGACCAACCATTTGAAATGGTTCATCCGTTGTTTGTTGATTTTAGTTAATTTTTCGTCAAAATATTTCATTGGGGACAATTCCAAGTGTCGTTTTCGAACAAAAAAAAACTCAATATCATTTTTCAACATCGACTCGACGAGAGCAAGAAACATAGAGTCAGTCGAGTTGATTGTGTTATTGCTGGTCGATTGCATTAGCGTACCGGTGGCGGCGTGCCTCCACAACATATTCATTTGCCATTATTTTGATACAAATCTAATTTTAGTTTTGAAATATGAATCATCAGTGCGCGGTTGGCTTACATCCAGACCGAATGAATTTTGACCCAAATTCAAGAATTCGTTCCGTTTGCTCATACATTCTGACATCAAACGCATACGCAATTTATGTTGTCGCAGATGGTGAATCGGCAGCAGAAGCCTCAACGCCAGTCGAACCGATTTGACAGTGAGTCTATCAATGAGGCATACTGTATTTGCTCAATATTATTTACAATCGAATTCCGATGCATGCGTCCGGAAATGACCTTGATGTTGTTCAATCGTTTGAATCGGTTGCGTCAATGAACCGTTTCGAAGATTCCCCAAAATGATATTGTTTCTATGTCTTTAGTCGAATTTGTTTACAATCCTAACTAATTTCCGACAACTCGCATAATCAATCGCCGTTCGTACGTCTAGTTTGTTTTGATCGAAAAGAAATTCGCGTTGAAAACTGCTCAGCGTGAATTGAGAAGCGTTCTGCTGGCCTGAGAATCTCCGAATTTGTAAAGAACAATTTTGAATCTTCATTTCAAATAAAAATAACCGCTTTGGATACGATCCGTGGCAAATGAAAAATACTATGAGAGATGTGACACAAAGCATTCGAAACGTAGCCAACTTCATTTCGTTCGGTTTGAAATATCTTTCAGTTGTCATTCTATTTGAACGGTTCAAGCAGATGAGAAAAAAACTGACAAATTTGTTGGAAAAAATGTTGGGCAAGAGCGGATTTTGAGGGACTTTTACGATTCGGACGTTGTTAATCGATTCATTGTTGCAAGATAGAAGCAATACATTGTTGGAAATGTCAAATTTTGAGAGTTTTAGTGAGGATTTGATTCCACGAATTCTGCCACAGCCGGTATTGCCGCTGTCTCAGGTATGTAACGCACTCACGGTTGACTTTCATCGAATTGAAGAGTCTCACGAATTATTTGCAGGATATTTCCAAGCCGGTCGTGCCGGAAGTTTCCATAATTTTGGACAGAGGAAAAAAAATACAGTCGTCTGCCTATGATCAATTGAACAACGGAAGAACATTGAAATACAAAGAATGGCGGCAACAACAGCACAGGCAACAACAACAGCAACAACAGCCTCAACAACATAATCCCACCTTCGAGACGAACGGGAATTATTTGAAAAATGGAGCGGTCAATTCCGATTTGATTGCCGCCAATGCGAGGAAGAAGAATGTCAAGTTTGTTATGACGCCTTCGACTTATGATGACAATCGGGACGACCTCCCGACACAGAAATGCACGGATCTTGAATTGAGTATCGTCGAACCGCCACATCGAATGCAAATGGAAATGAAACGGAACAGTGTCTCAGCTCAACCGATCAATTCATTTGGCTTTGATGAAAACGTTAAAAATCGACGTCGCAGCGAACCGGTTAATTCGCTTCAAAGAATTTCCTCACCCAAAACTCCAACGCAACCGAATAAATCGGAAGATGATTTCACAATCAGCGATTTGTGCAAACTGATTCTAATGCAGCAGCAGCAACAACAACTTCAACAGCAGCAGCAACAGCAGCAGCAACAACAGAGAGAAGAACAAAGCACAGAACAATTGAAAATGGAGCAATTACGGCTTGAAGAACGTGAGCCAACGATGTCTGACTTGTACAATTTGATGTTGAGGCAACAGTATCAACAGCAGTCTCCGGTGCAGGGTACGCCTGAAAGAAAAACGGACACGCAAATGGAAAGCTTTGACAGTTGCAATCAGAACGGGCAGTGCTATCAACAACAGAGTCATCAAGACATACAATCCACATGTCAAGTGAAATCATCTCCAGCACCGACCTCCGTTTGTGATTTGGAGAAAACGCTTGGTGAAGGGGAATCGTTGACCGTTAAACGTCTCTGCCAAATCGTGGCCGGCCAACAAGAACACTTGATGAAATTGCAAGAGCAAATTCAACAATTGGTGCTTTTGGTCAATTACAATGCTTCGAACGGTCGGTCGACGCAGCATCAAATTCAAAATCAACAACGACAAGAAATGTTGAACGGTCAAATGGGCGTGATGACAAGCCTAGAAATAAATGTCAAACAACAGCAGAACTCGCGGATGCCTGCAATGGACAAAGAATATCATTCGAATAATTTCCAAGATGAAAACATTTTGAACAAAACCAGGAGTCCGTGTCAGTGTTCATGCAAAGAGGCGAGTTCGAATGCGATGCTGACAAAATCATCGGATGAGGACAACTACAGTCAGATTAACGATGCTAGTGGCGTCAGCGGATGCGATCGGAAAAATCCTGGATGGACGTTCTATGGCAATATTCTTGGACAAGTGAATGATGTGCTGAAGAATTCACCGCCAACGAGTCAAAGAGTACCCGTTCATCAGTCCGAACACCGGTTCGGGCAACAACAACCTTCGAGCATCCGAACAGCACAGTTCAAACAGTTCGGCTTTCAATTCGATGACGTTAACATCTCGGCAACAACCAAACGGTAAGCGAGACCAGTCATTTTTCAAGATTTGCGAAAATAATTCTAAAATGTTGCCTTCCAGGGTTACTTTTGATGCGGAAGCCAATGGGATTCATCAAAGCTCGCAAAATGGACTGCCCGTGTCTAGCGAACGAAGTATGGTGATGAACGCCCTGGCCATGAAGTATCTCAAGGAAGAAGACGGGATGAAGACTACAATCAATCAGACAAGCCTTACACCTCCAACGCATTCAACGCCGACTGGACCGATTTTGAACAAAGCAAATAATGCTCTTATGAAATCTCCTACCGATTTGTCTTTGGGAAGCCTCCGTTACATGGAGAAATATGGGTTATTATGATCCCGTTATGGTCTCAAGGAGGTCACCAGGAATTTTTGACACCCAGAGCTCATTGTTAGATTCGATTATTGTTGATCGTTTCCATTTGAAACTGAGATTAGTAAAAAAAATGATGCAAAAAACTGTCTGTAATTCTTGAAATGAAATTTAAAAGTCAATCCTTCCTAAAGTCAAAGATTGATCAAAGTGCTCTAAATCAAATCCCTACCGTAACAATGTCAGTGTCGTTCGACCTTTATAAAATCGAGCGAAAGTCCTCAATTCAATTGAAATGATTGCGTTCACAAAAATCGAGCCAATTGAATAATGCAATAAAAATGGCTTGAACCATTTTTTTTTTCGCTTGTCCAAGCCCACCAAATATAAACGACAATGCCAATAAATAACGAATCGATGGCAGTATGAATAAAAAACAATCAGAAAAAATCGCAACTGCCACGGATGGAATTTCATCCACAGCGAAGATGGAAACTCATCCAAACAATCACCAATTGTTGACCAATGAACGATAATAAATGATTATGCGAACAAGTCTGTTTCCGTGTGTGTGTGTGTGTGTGCGCGCTCTTGATGGACGTTGTAACAATCAGAATCGGCTATTGAGAGAACTTAAGCAGATTAAGAGACGGTTCATGTGACAGCAATTGCGTTCGGGACCATTAAATCATTATTATTTTATTTATGTCAAGTTAATGTTCAATAACACAATTTTTTAATGTATCACCAGTCGAACTTCACTGCCGCCTTTATTGTTTTTTTGTTGACGCGCGCTACATTGTCGTCGCCGTCGATGTCACCGTCGTCAGCGAATCTCAATGCCGATGGACATATGTCGCAGTGACAATGTCAATGCGTCGTATCAATTAACTTAAATGGGATTTTATTGAATGGTTCGTTTATATTTGAGTCAATCAATATCAAAGACAAAGATGAATCGCTTTTTCACAAGAGACCAACTCCATCGGTTGATCGTTTCGAATGAACGACGATATTCGATAAAAATTGCTCTCGGTATCACAAGCATGTACACAGACATAAGCGTACTGCGACAGTTCCAACGTTTAACTGGGAAGAGAAACAAAAAACTCACCACGTTTTTTTCGTTGTTATTGTTGCTAACGTCTATTGTGCCATTTGTGTAGTCCCACGAATCCCTGCGAATGGTAAACAAACATTGAATTCGTAAGTGAGAATGTTTGAAATTCTTCCTTCCATTCAAACAAAAATTGAACATTTCCTCCCTCGTCACCCCACTCAAGTGAATTACTTCGAAACACTCACCTATCTTGCGTCATACGCTGTATTATTGGCATTTTTGCGGTGCTATCGTGAATGCGAACCTGAGTCGGTGATATCTCTTTGAATGTATCGTTTGAAAACTGATCGAGCAATGCTGGATTCAATGTATGACATGTTCCACCCAACAAATCGTCAATGTTTGTATGCCGCGAGATGAAGCATTTTTTAATGAGCGACTGGCATCGATCGCTGATCGTGACATTGTCGTACGGCGATATTCGACCTTTGTTTAAATCTTCCAATCCCTCTGGACTAGCCCGATCGCCTAATGGCATTCGCACGTCGGCGCTTGCTTCCATTTTGACTATTTCCTCCTCAGAATCCATTCTTTCATTTCTCGACTGGCGAGTTGAATCATCGTTTTGCCACCATGTATTATCATTCGACTCTGTTTTATTGGTCATTTTGCTATTTGTTATGCTTCCCGGCCAATGACTGCTACTATCTGTTTCCTCGTCGTTCATCCACCAAGCTTTCTCCCCGGATTCGATGCGTCGAATTCTTGAAGCACAGTTCAAATTCTCATCGGTATTTTCGGTCGAATGTTTGTCATCTTTCGAATTGGAGTTATCGTCGTCCATCCACCACGCACGTTCGCCAGATTTGATGTGACTCAATCGATAAAAGGTTCGGGTTTCGGACGCATCGGACTTGTCTTTGCTGCCTTCATGCGTCTGCCACCATGGCTTCGTCTCCACCTCTTGGCCAGCTGAGTTGTTGCTGTTGTTGTTGTTGTACGGATACCCATAAGGATCGAGTTTGGTCTCACTTTCGGTCTGGTTGAAGGTTATGTCCTCCGCCACGGTGGTGTCGTCATCGTCGTTGCCATTCGATTGGTCGGCAGTCATCCACCAGGGCAACTCACCCGAATCGATGTGCCGCAATTTGTTTTTCATGCCTGAAAATTCGAGTGTTTGATCGTTGGTGGGTTCGTCATCGGCCGTTTGAACCCACCAGCTGGTGTCGCCTATTGTTTCGTCAGTATTCACTTTCGTACTTGCCGCAATGCTAGCGACTGTTGATGCATCTAGCAGTTCGGATGTGTCTTGTTTCGAGTGTTCGTTCGTACTGAACGATTGGCCGTTGCTATTATTGTCGAAATATTGTTCGGTGCGTGTGAGCGATTTCGATTTAAATAAATTTGTTACCGGACCCAATGCTCGGATCAGAAATGACTGTGAATCGTCATTTTTAGGTGGTGAGTCATTTTGATTTTCATGACTCGACGGTGTCGGTGGTTGTTGTGGGGATTTTTGCTTGCAATCGAGACGCTGTTCAAGACCACTATTTGATGTCGATGCTAATGATCCATTCGGGGATATTTTTAATTTGACGAAGTTTTTCGATATTTCATCTGAGTTGCTGGTCGTTGTTGTACTTGAGCTGCTCACCTCCGAGCTTACACTGGACGATCGTTCAACTCGGCTAGATGGTGATGCTGATTTGGCCGATCGCTGATCATTATCACGCTCCTCGCTTTCAACACTCGATGTTCGGCTCTTTCGGGGGCGATCGGTCGGGCCGACATTTAAAGCGGACTTTCGAAAATCTTTATTCGCCCATTTTCCATTGCTAGAGGCCATCGATGATGACGACGATGACTGAATGGTTTTCGCAGGTGATTCTGCTTTTGGTGCGGGTGGTGGCAATGTTCGAATGTTTGAGCCGTTCAGTTTGTGTTTCGGCGGCGATGGTTGCTTTTGAATGGGTGGCGTCGACTGCTTTTGAACCGGTTGCGGTGTTTGCTTTTGCACTGGTGGACTTCTAGACTTCGATTTGGAATCACTTTTGCTGGTCGACTTAACCGAACTGCTTCGCGAAAGTGATGTAGATTTCGAAACGGAGCTTTCTCGAGACTTTCCCGATGTGCTCTTCTCGTCCGATTCACTTTTGTCTTTATCATTTTTGCTGACACTGTATTTCGATGAGCTGGTTGACGCGGTGTTGTTGAATCTCGAATAACCGCTTGGTGAATATTTCGAGTCTAAATACGACGTCCATGGAACTGATCCGGCTCTAGCCGAACCGAAACGACTGTACTTCGTTGTGTCGTCCAGACGATCCGATTGCACTTCTTTATCTTCTGTTTTAATCTTCTTCGTTGATCGTTGAACGGTTTTCTCAACAACTTTGGCCACGTCGATGCGTCGACTGCGAAGATAACTGCATGCTGTGGTCGGTGGCGTTGGCGATGTACCTCGTGTTACTACCGTCACCTCAACCGTTTCTTCATTTTCTGAACTATTTGTGTCGGTCTCAGTCGCTTGGGATGATGATGATTCTGTCTCTTTCAAACTTTCCGGAACGGGTTCTGGCTTTGTACATTTTTCCATTCTTTCAATACGTTTCTTTATTATCCGAGCAGTTGCCTCGCTGTTATTCATGTAAGAGATAGCAGTGTTCCGGGAGGGAGATGATTGAGGGAGATTACTGCTTCCATTCAATTTACTCGTGTAGCTCGTGCTTCGCGGATACAATTTATTTGCGGTGTATGACGATAGATACCCATTGCTTGAACTGCCGTAGCGCTCTTTCGGATCTGAAGGGCTCGGATCTCGAGATCTCGTGTAAGTCGTGTTACTTATCGGGCTCGGGTCACGGCTGCGAATCCTTGAAATGTTTATTGCTGGGCGTCTTTCCGATAGGGGCTCTTTCGCTTTGGGTTTCACCGATAGATTACCCGTGGACGAATACCTGGACGATGTTCCCATACTTTTCGACGAGTCGCTGGACGATATGTCTTTGCTTGATCCATATTTTAAACTTGTCATCGGCTTTTTCGATGGGATCGATTCCTTATCTTTCGCATCTTTGACGGATGTTGACAAGGATGTAGTGGGTGATGATGCTGATGAACCGCTTAATGACGAGTATCGACCTGTATACGTCGGAGCTGTGGGTACAGGATCTCGCTTCAAGCCAACACTGCGATACGTCCCACCAGAGTACGATGGCCTGTACGATGTGGGCGATGATATGGTTCCGAAGCGTGGACTCGATTTCGCTTCGGCTGTGACATCATCACGAGATGAATACTAAAATGTAAAGAAGCTTGTTAGTTTTTTTTTTATCGATTTTTGTAATTCAATTCTATTGCGGGTAACATGAAAAAAAAGGCATTTGGCTTGGTTGAATACCGGTTTTATTTATCTTTTAGCGTAGTTTTCGAATATAAATTGCATGCAGGAGGATATTCCACCGCGGTAGCTCATCTATGGTTCTTGCACGCGCGAGACTCTCTCAGACTATGTTCTTCATTTCAAATATTCCAGCTGAACTCATTGGTATTGACACGAATGAAACCACGTTAGTAATTGTTTTCAAAAGTTCCGTCAATGGAGAACACGCGTGAACGTGTGAAACAGGAAGTAGTACACGTGTTCGACGATGCTACCGTTTGGATAATCGGAGCACACGTTGATCCCGGGAAAAAAAACTCAATTACTGCATGTGGCGAAAGTCAACAGCTAGCTTTTAAATACGTTGTGTTACTCTTGACGTGACGTACTCATGGGTTCAGCGAAGAACAGCAACTGCAATTTTCAATGAATGAATTGTAATTGCGTCAGAATTTTGTTGGATGGAATTTGCCGTTGCTTCAAGGGGTTCCTTGGGACAATGAAATGTTCACAAATTGCTCGTGGCATATGTTGAATCGGATCCCAATTGTTTTGTTTTGTGTCGTGTAGAAGAAAAGAATGAAATCTAGGCAATTGAGGAGGTTTATTTTCCAAGAAGTTTTGAAATTCAATCCCCCTTTGGAGCTATGAAATCCCCATTGAGAAGGAGTACAACTCTATTCCACTCGTCATCATTGAACAGTATTTTGTTAATCGTCAGAGTCATCGTCAGATCTTCGACTAGAACCACGTTCAGGACGAGGTTCACTCGAATCACGATCGTCATCAAATCCACGATCTATATGTCCACGTCCATTATCATGAGCTCTTAACGATCCACTTTTTTCAAGGGCAGGATTATTGCCATCGTTATCGTCATCGTCATCATTCTTAGGTCGTAGACTTTCTGCTTTCGCTCCTTTTTTGTTACCAAAATAATCGTCCTCCGGATCAATCTGTGAATTAAATTATTATATTTTTCAATTCAAAATCTTGATCTTTCCTTTCGTTAATGGCTCACCCTTCCACTGCCCATTGCTCTTTTTCTCGCTGCTGCGCTAAGCTGTAGCATTCTTTGACCAAGAGAACCGAACCTATCTATTTGTTTTCCTCCAGCCTGTTCCAATTCATCCATCTCTCTATCTCCGTGTTTTTTCGCTCTATCCAAAGATAACATGCCAACAGCACTGCCTAACATACCAGATGCTCGACCAACGAGAGATGGACTTTTGGCTCTGTGATGATGGTGGCCTGTTCTCAATTCAGAAGAATCGAAGGTTTGACTTCTGATGAGATGATGCTACGAGATGCATTTGATGATCATTTCCGAAAGCAAAGACTTTCAATAAAAAATAAACTTACATGTCTCGGCGATCTAGCCTAAAAAAATTCTTCTTAAACAATTCGAATATATTCGGAATTTCATTCACTAACCAAACCTGCGTCAGACGAAAAACTCATTCTTCGACTGATTGCTCTAGCAATCTTATGATGAGGTAACATCATGGGTTCTTCATCATCGCTATTTCTGCCGCCATTTCTGCCGCCATTTCGGCCGCCATTTCGGTGATTTCGATCGTCATCTGGATTGCTATCTTCTCGCTCTTCATCTCGATCGTCATTTTGACCACTACCCGCACTACACACGGCCAGAATAGCCATCAAAATTACAAACTGACACCGCATCGTTGTCGTTAGTTTCACTACACAATCCACTTGGGACAAAACGCTCTCGACGATAATAAGGCGTCTTGCAACTCATCTCCCTCTTATATCGCCAACAGAAATGCCACGAACCATTTGGACAAACAAGGAATGGTATTCGCGTAGAAATTTTCACGTCAAGTAACGAAAAAACAACCCGGCATTCCGAGCCAACACGCTGTGGTCGGCATATGGCTCAGACATTCCATCCTGTTGATAGTTCCATGCTGGCATTGCTGCTGGTATTTCTACTGAGAACAATTTGGTGACATCAATCATCTCCATTACGCGAGACACTGATGGACTTCCTATTCGATTGGACACTATTCCATCATCGCAATCGCCACAAAAATACATTTTTTCAGGAGAATTTGAAATAACAAACATGAAACCGCAGGCGTTTTTAGCGCAATTTTAGCAAATTTCAAAGAATAAACAGATATTCATTGCAAATTGCAATATTTACCAATGCGAAGCGTTTCAATAATCAACAAAAATATTATCGCTTCGGATCGCAAAAATAAACAAATCGTCCGAAAGGAGATGACTGCTCGGAAATTCAGTTGAAAATAATTCACCATTTGAAATTGGCATGGTATCCCGGAAATATCATGCGCGCACACCGTCTTCACAATATTTGCCAGAGATATTCGTACTGGGATGGTCGACGGTAAACGGTAAATAGACGAGTCTGCGTGTGATGAACGTCAAGTCAATAAAGACTAATGCCGATTGACGATACTTGTTCAGAAATTCGGTGCAACGAGGGGCGTTGGTGGGGCAGAGCAGATTCAGAGTTTTATTGTGATTTCTATTTTCAGTGGAAGTATTTACCCGACTTCCTGATTCAGATGATTTCGTTGGCGAATATGATGAGACACTGGATTTCCATGGCACCTGAAACGATAATAATTATCTTGTCAATCCCGTTATCAAATTGAAAAAAAACTTATCAGAAACATCAATCGGAGCCATGATCTCGCACCGACGCATAAACTAAAAATGAATTTGCGAAATGGTCTAATGTTTTGTTTCAATAATTCTGTTAGCAGTGCAGACTGCATGGGAATGAATGAAAATAGAGCAGCGACGACTGTGCAAGCACTGAGCACACATACACGAAATAATCGAGCGATGGAATGTTGAACGACCGAAATAAAATTGAAAAACTGGAAAAATGCGTGGAAACTTAAGAAGTCTCCCATAATAAAGTTAAAAATAATACACAAATAAAGGCTAATGTGCAACAACATATCAAGTGTGACACGAAGACAGCGATAAACGTAGCCGATTTCCATTCAGTTAATTTCTGGGATCGCTAACAATGCACGAATTATGTGCAGATCGGATAACAAGACCATCACATCGATTTGCACGATGCGTGTTGGATGCTGTTCGTTTGATGGCCAATAAAATTGAGTTTTTCTATATCCAAGCGGAAACACCCGATTTATCAAATCATTCAAGTAGTCCATTTTCCATTTGATGTTGCTGGCGCGCACGGAAAAACCTTTCAACGACAGAGTTTCCGTCCGTCGCCGATCGTGTAACGGTTTTGCATTCGGACTTGGAACGCGGCATTTCGGTTGTGTCAAACGGACGCACACACCAGCGTTGCATCGTCAGAGTCGCACCAACTTCAAACTATTATTATTATGATGAAGTCAACTTGCAGATGGAAAACGGATTTTCCTTTTAGCAAGAATGCACATTCGGGTTTATTTTTAAATTCCTTATTAGAGTTTTATATTTATAGTTGTTGTTTTTCTTTTTTGCTTCGTTCGAAAAACGAAACTGAAGTAGCAACCTTTCAGGCGGATTCTTTCTCTCATTTCGTTTCTGTTGTTTTCATTTTGTTTCCTCCGACAGCGTGCATATAAACGAACGAGAGTGAAAAGTCAAAAAGTTTTCCGCTAATTTGGGCCATTTTATTTTTGACATTTTCACGATTTGTCTTGTTTTGTTTGAGATTCATCGTAACGCCATTCAATCACTGTCGGCATTTTAATTCGAAAACGATCCATGGAAATGTACTGGACGGGAATTCACCGCAGAACACATTCGTTCATCAAGGTGAGCCAAAGCAACTGATGTTCCCATTAGACAAGCAAAACATCATCACTTCTTGCTTGCTCCCCTCCGAATGTGAGCATACCGTCGAATGGCAGAGCCATTCACTTGGAAATTATTACTTACATAACCTCGATAAGTAGACATGGCTGAACGCACGAAATAGAACACTTGTTGATATTCTCAAGAATAATTGTAATTCTCGCTTTGAGATATTTTCGCTTCCACTCTATCTCTTTCTGGTTCGCCTTTGCTATCTCTCCCTCTCACTTTATCTTTCTCTCTTTTTCTTCTCGAGAAACGAAAAACACCGATTTCGATTTCTCAATGCGGCAACGTGTTCACTTCACATTCACATTCACAATCGCACATCGGAATTTTCCTTGTCGATTTTCCAATTAATTCTGTTTCAATCCATGACTGCCATACTGTTTGGCCGCTGAAAGGAAAACGTGTCAACAAGTTTGTTCGCTACCCGACCCTCGAATTCCATCTGAGACTGCGCAAGATTCCACACGATGAGCCGATCGCAACGCACTCGCGTCGATTCATTCAATCAATTCGCCAATTCGATTCGATGTAACTCATGAAAATCATGTAAATATAAATCGTGTACAAATACAACCACATTTGAAAATGGCTGCGATTTTTCCGGTGATTTCGTTCACTGAATATCAATTGGAGATGTCTCGGAAAGAGAAAGCACTTTTTAAAAATAACACCGGTCACGTAAATAAGGGACAATAGCAAGATGATTCGTCGTACGTGAATCAACAAAATGGCCATAACGTTCAGCAACGTTTCATGCGCCCGCGTATTCCAAGATCGGAGCGGCAATTTTCATGAGATTGCCTCGCAAAATTTTCGCGTTGGATCACACTCTTCACACTTCTCACTCGCTGTACAGCAAACAGCCAAACAACAACCGAACCGGCCGAAATGAAAATGTTGAAATTAAACAAAATGTGAGATAGTGATTCAGCCGAAATGGCTTGATGCGGAACATTGCTTGAGACTTTGAGACGAGCGAGCGGAAAAAAGCGGAAAATGAATTGCCAACTTTTTTTTGCCAAAAGATGAAACAACAGCAGCGAAGAAGCACACAAAAAACACCAAAGTATTTTTTGGCAACGGTTGCGGTTTCACGGCGATCGTGAATATTTGCGGTCGAATGTCCAGGCAATGCAGTTGTATCGGGAATGGTTGACTACATCCGTTCATGAAATGTACGATCGATCGATCATACCACACCAAAATCGATTTCAGAAAAAAAAACCAACCGGTTGCCTCGTTCGCGATTATGTAACCAGACTTGTCTTGCTATAAAATGAACATCTGTTTGGCTTTTCCGACTGCTATGTATTTTGTTCGAATGTCGAAATATTTGATTTATTTTGAAGCGAAAACGAGGATGCTAAACATTTACATGCGATTTCAATTCGACCGAATCAGCACCCGCTGCCATCAACGACGGCCAACGTTCAGGACATTTAGCCGATCATAGACACAACCAATTGTCCCGTCCACTGAAAATTTCATTTGCTGTCAAAGTGAGTTGCGCATCTGTTCAGATCTGCGACTGATTCGCCAAACCATGTCGCTGAAGGTCCGAAATTTTACTAATTAATTCTTTTGGCAGTAGCCATTAGCGAGAAGCGGTTTTTGGAAAGCGATCGTGACAATGCTCGGGGTTGGGTGGATGCCGAATGGGAAACGATTTTTGGCTATCGTTCGGTGCAAATGACCGCTAGCGCCGTATGGGTGCGTCACCGATGTGTGACATTCGGCAAGATTCGTGCCGGCATTCAAATCCTCATCGCTCATGAGAATGACGATCGTTGCGTTCATTCACTTGGTGTCTGCCATTTGGTCATTCACCAATTGAATACCTCGTTTCCGTCTACAAGAAAACACTAAATTAATAGAAAAATCACGGCTTTTGCTATGAGTCACACGCTGAACTGGCCAATCCAATGAAATTATCGACTCGCTTCCCGATTGAGTTATTAACACAAATGCACACCGCAATCGCATCGAACACCGTTGACGCACATTAGTTCATTAATTATGATTATCGTTTTGATTTGTGAATGCTCAATATATTTGCAGATTGAATGAAAACGTCTCGGAGCAAGTAGCGATGACGGCGATTACAACAGTGGTCCATCAAAAGGAATCATGATGACGATGGCTACTTCATATACAACGACGATGACGCGGATAATGGCTATAACGAATCAAAATCAGCAACTAAAACACACGTCGAGTCACAGCGAAAATCGGCGGCGATGGCGTCGTCATCCTTGTTTGAACTGATGCTTTAAACTAAATTCAGAACGAGCGCAACGCATTCAGTTTAAGAAAATTCAAATTAGTTGAAGTTTGGTTGGTTTCATTGCGGCGGCGACGAAGACAACGATGACGACGATCGGAGCAATTTCGTTGTTGTTGTTGCTGTTGTTAACGGCGGCGGCTGCGTTGCCCCGTAACGATGCTGTTTGAGAATTTTTCAGTGAAAATGAAAATTAAAAGCAAAACAAATGCGCCACATGAAAATATTTTCGTTCTTTCTCTTTGCCTTGCGGTGCGGATGCTTTCGGTTCATGTTTGCCCGTTCGACAGAATGTTTGCGTTGCAGTGTTGGATTTGGCGATTGAAGATCGTCGACCAGGGAAGAAATGCCGACAACGACAAAAATAAACGAGACGAATTTATGTGATGGGCGATGTGTTTTGGAATGAGTTTTATGGAGTGTACGAAGAAGTTCATTTGAGCGCGTTGACAGTGGGTGGAGAGTTGAGCAAAGATGCGTGCATGGAAGCGAATTGACCGAGTCGGACCCTGGACGTATCATGACGTTCATGCGGGAAATGAAACTAAACATTTTATTTCAGGCGCACTGCATGACCGTCCAAACCAACTGATTTAAAATTAAATTGTCTTCGAAATGACGTGGACTTAACGTTCCCTGGAACCGATTCTGCGTAACAATTGAATTTGAATTTGGCGAAAGAAAACTGTCTGATTTGCGGCGACTAACCCCGAGATGAATGCCAATTTTCTATTGTGTCGATTGAGGCGACATCGAGCTTGATGAATTTGTTGATAAATTGCTTTTGACCGGCGCCAAATTTCGAGGCGAGTATCTTGATGCTGAGCACCAAATCAATGCGATGTGCGACTGATTGATGTGCTGTTTTTGTGAAAGCCTGAATTCTATTCCCGGATCGTGATTTTAGTACACTCGAGGCTTGAGCACAGTCAAAATGATTACGAGAGATGTCTCTTTTTGAAAGCTTCGTGAAAAGCTTGCTCAGACGATTGGTCTGGAATTTCAAGGTTTTCATTGGATCGACTTTGGAAGGAACCTCGTCTTCGAACTCTTGGATTGATTTAGGAGTTAAGTTTCTCGAAAAGACGAAACCAATCTGAATCACTCTGCGTCAACCAAGTGTGAAGGGTTGTTTTAGCGGAGAATTTAAAGACTTTCGGAAATGAGGGCTGAATTTGGCCTTCTCTTGGCCTTGACATCAACATTCAAAAGTGATAAAACGTTGCTTGGAATTACACAATCAGTTGAACATTACGAAGATCTCTCGTTATGAAACAAAAAGATGATGATCGCATTGTTTGCGGTTCGCATAGAATAGCCATCCATAACTCTAACCATCAACCATCACACGCAAGCACCGTCCGTCTGAGTCAGTGTGGTTATTTTCGATAAAAATTCACACATCCGACAGAAACACTGAAGACGTATACAGGCGTCGTGCGAAAAGCCCTCGAACATTCGAGCACCGTACTCGAAATCGAATTCAAAAAACCGTCTCGGTGACTAAGCTCTCAATCACTCTGGTTGGAAAATGACAACGCTTTGATGCCGTTCGATGTCGAAACAGTGGTTTCGTCAACCATTCGAAAGGCAACAACTGTTCTACTGCAGCGATGGCTGGCAGATGGTGATTTTTATTGAAGCCAGTATTTTACTCCGCGCTTTGTAACTGAGACGCCGATTGCTGGTTTGCGATGCTTCTTTCTTTTTGATCGATCACAATTGACCTGAATTCAGATTGAGCTGAGAACTTCACCCTTGCGAAATCAGTTGGACCGTTTATTTGCTGTTTTTCTTTGCCCAGAGGTGTGCTTGGCAGGGGCGTGGACGAAATCTTGTTGTTTGACTGCCCTTTTCAAAAAAGTTTCCAAGATCCTCTACTAATGAAACGCGATTTTGTATATGAATAAACATTTCTTTTTCGTAAATTATAAATGATGATGTTCATGGAATATTTCAGGAGATTCTTCACATTTTTCCTTTCGATTTTCTTCCAATTCTCAAAATTTAATTGAAAAATCGATTGTGCACACCACTGCGTGCGTTATAGACATTACAATGTTTGTGTAAGCGGCGAAACACCTTCTCAGTTCGAATCGAAAGCCTGGGTAAAAATAGATTGGCGTTGTGAATTGTGTTCTAAAAATACCATTGACATGATACCAAAGGAATATTTGTTGTTTTTT
>JANSTV010126594.1:0-17883 GCA_027564135.1 Lestremia cinerea
TCGTCGTCGTCGTCGTCGTCGTCGTCGTCGTCGTCGTCGTCGTCGTCGTCGTCGTCGTCGTCGTCGTCGTCGTCGTTATCAAATTCCTTCGTTGTTGTAATTTGTATGCTGTTTTTGTTGTTTTTATTGTTGTTGTTGGCTTCAACAAAAAGCAAAACGAAAAAAAAAATTCGGCTTCGTTTCTATCACTTTGTGGTTTGGTTTGGTTTCGTCTGTTCGCTCGTTTGGATCGGTTCCATTTACTTTCCCACTCGTTATTCGCGCAAATCGTTTGTGTTCTTCGCATCGTCTGCCAAATTGTTGTTGTGTGAAAACGGTCGAGTGATATTGATAATAATTCAACGCAAAAGAAGAATTAACGCACATCATAATTAAATATAGTATATTTTCGGCATTTAATTGAAACGGTGGTCCGTGCACGACGGAAGTTGACGCTCTGGTTGCTTTTGTGCTTTCCGAGGTTCGGTGGCAGTTATTCGATGAGCAGGCTGTCCATCGTATGGTTCGTTTCGTTGAGGACAAAGAGGCAATATCAAATGGGTTGGGGAAGGGGAGTGGGGGAGGCAAGATGCATTCTGACGACAATCCAATGTCATAATCGTTGTTTTTCGGTGTGTGCTGTTTCCGGTGTCGAGACGACGATGTCAGCGGGGTGCAATTGACGACAAATGGTGATTCAATGCAGTGCAATTCGAAGACAAGTCGGTTTATCAGTGGATGGTTTCGTGTGTTCTTTCGGATGACAAAATGATTTATGACATTGCTGGAATTCATTTCGACTGAAAAACAAAGTCATTTTTCATTTTCATTTTTTTCCTTCTGCTCTTCGTTTTTGCTCATTTTATTTTATTCCCTCTCCTTCCGTTTTGTTTTGTTCGGTTTTTGTTCTTTGGCGAAAATTGCGATGTTTATTTGTTCTGACTGGGTCTAGATATCATTCTCCTCTCATCTGCCGCAGTGCCGCACGCTCAGCGCACAGAATCAACCGCACAGTTGCGTGCTCAAATAATTGATGTCAAACGGTTTGCGAATCGCATTTTCCACATGAACGATTTTTTTAATTTTAACAATTGAATTTCTCAACAGCAGAGACCGTTTTCAAATTCGTTGCGATACCTTTCAGAATCTAGTTATCCTTTTCCCACTTTTCGAACACTGTGTGCCTTACACGGTCATGTCAAAGCGGCGAAATGGCAGAAGGCAGCAAATCGTTTTTGATTATTTATCTTCTGGTGGCATTTTGCATAAAATCGTTCAATCAATTGTTTCCATCTGATATTTTCTCTCACACACACATACACACACACGCACACACACACACAGCCTAAGAAAGGCAGATAATAACCCGTCACCAAGATAATTCGCACATGGCCAAAGGGCCAGAATGTCTAAGCTAGTGTAATCAATCAATAATATCTTCTCAATTTTATATCTCTCGCCAATAATACCGAAACCGGGTCGACAAAATCCAACAACAACATTTCTAATCTTCTTAATATTTATTATTTGCACATGGCATTGACGTCGTTGTCATCGCTGTCTTCGTATTCAACGTCCATCAAAAGCAATTCGCTCATACCACAATACACACACACCAACACACACACCAACACACACACACACACGCACACACGCACTCACGCAGGCACAAACACACGTAGAACAGCGGTGAAGCAATTGGCCTACTGCCGTTGATTAGGATGAGAGCGAGTATGAGGACGAGGACGAGGATGAAAACGTTGATGCTGTTGTGCTGTTGCTGATGGATGTTCTGATCACTCAGAACAAGTTGACACACATCGTTATTCAAGCAAAATGGAGTCTTGTGTCTTCATTGAGACATTTTCTCGCTCATCATATGCTTGTTATCGCCCAGCCATCCACCATCGAATGGTACACGGCACGGCAGAAACCAGCATACAGCGTACCACGAACGACAACAATGAGCCAATTCCGACGAAACGAATGCTTATTCCCAATGTGTATTTCCCATTTTTCGATGATGTGACAAAGTTATCGATTCCTCCTTGCATTTGTGTGTTAATTCTGTCCGAATGGATTGAATTGCGGCTGCTGCTGGCATTGCTGATGTGCTCGCTGCTTGTTGTCGACGTGCAGTTGTGTGCGTGCGTCTAAAAATGAATATTGATTGTTATTTCAGTGACGAAAAATAAACAAAATGTTGGATTTGTCAAATTTTCCAATCACCACATTCTTTCAATCGGTTCGCCTTGAAGAAGAAGTGGAAGATGATGAGAGGAAGAAGGAGGAGATGGATTGATTGGTGGCGGTGGCGCTGCGAGTGGTTTTGCGAAAAGAGATGGCCGCTCTTTGATTGGTTCGCTGAGTATTCAGATCTTCAGCCCACCATGAATCAACCTCGAGAATCTTCACGACATCGCCCCACTGAAGTAAACGCACCGCTGACACGAAATCACAATTAGAATGCGATTAATTTTGCTAGAGCAAATATCGCTTGGCATTCGAGTCGATTTCGATTGTGTTGATCGTCGTCAACCATTGCCCGTGGATGTTTGTTCTCGTTTGCAGCCACGCAATGACGACGACAATCAAAAGAAGATAAAAATAATGAAGAAAAAAGGTCGTTGCAAAGCATGTTCTCATCATTTTCAAATTCTTCGTTCAACATTTTCCGAGCGGTAGAGTCGCAACATTTGTACAGATGAATTGTATGTAAATTAACGTAAATAAAGAAGAAGAAGAAAACAGCTCACAAAACTGAGTCAAATGCATGGAAACGGCCCGCTTGATCGTCAAACTAGCAGGGCGATGAGATAGGCGTGAATTCGTCCACGAAATGTCTTTGTAAAGGTTGTCGTCCGTGTGGCTCGGCAAAACGGTTCTTGAGAATTCGATTCTATTTTTTTTTCATTTTCGTCTTCATTTCAACGAACAGGTTCATGCATGTCATTTTCTGATCACACACTCCGAATTCTCATAACGCGCGTAACAGCAGAAATGTAATTTTTTTTCGCTTGTTGTGCGTGTTCTGCGAAATGCGGTCGACCATCTGATCGACTGGTTGTCACCGCATTTTTTCTCTCACTCGCTTTCGATCTTCGTTGCTTTTTCCCAAAGACACATTTTCAGTCGATCCCAGCTTTCAAATCAGAATATTTTCGGTGATCACTGTTTTTCATTCCTCCTTTTGTTTTCTTAGCGATTGTCGTTCGCCAGAAACCAATTTCGTGCATTTGTGTTTCGATCAATATTCGCTTGAGGCGCCAGGCACTGGCAAGTAGCAAGAAAACAGCTCGATATTCCAAGGTCAATCCGATGACAACCACAAGTGTTAATCACCGGTTTTTTCTTTGCTCTGCTGCTACGCTTCAGCTGTCCCAATAATAGTACAATTCTCGGTTTCTCTATTTGGGCCTCAGCCAAACCGATCTCAGTGAAGAGTATGCCCATTGAATTTTGCGTCCAAAGTGCGAGTCATACGCAGTTTGATAAGACGCGATCTCCGGCCTGACGGAGCTAACTGTCTGCTTGATTATCCTCCCGGCTCCAAGCCAACCGTCAAATCCAAAATAAGCCTCACCATCGCCTAATCGCCGCGAACCCATCAAAACCACGCTCACAAACAGTAAGCACCAGTAACCCAGGTCATGGTCGAATGTAGCAGCGATAGAAAAAACGCGACGACGACGCTGACGACACACAAAAAAACACATCGCCTGCATTTCATCAGCACAACAGTCGAGCTCGACATGTGTAAACGTTTGTCGACATCACTGTCGCTTATCGTTCCGCTTTAAAAAGAACAACAACAAAGAGAAAAAACCATCCGAAATAAGTGAAAACGCACACGCGAAAAAAAAACGAATAAAAAAACGGAGAAGAAAAAATTATCGAGAAAAAACGCGTAATGTGCAAGAGACAAGAATGCGTGATAAGGTCCCGAGCGATATCGTCCGAACAACAACACAATCAGTCACTTTTGATTAATTAAATTTTTCGCTTTGGCATCGTCTACTGTCGAAGGAAGTGCACAAAACGTTTTCATTCAAGTCGCTTCGACCGAACCGACAATCATCGAACATTAGCATCGCAATCGTCGACGCCGCAGAACAAATGGATATTTATTGTTTTTTTCCTTTTTCTCATTTCCAATCAATTTTCAATTAAACGACGATTAGATATTAATTAATAAAAACGTTATTACTGTCGTCTGGGAAAGGGAGAAATTGGGGAATGGGGGAATGGGAGGAGGCACTGTCTACGGTCTCCGACCTCGGTTCTTCACATTCGCTGATGGTTGCTTTTGCGAAGCATCGAGTGTGTATTTGTGTCAATTACCCGCTTATCTTGCCACATTGAATTGCCTGCTACGATTTCCTGAAGCAATTAATGGGCAACGATGGCTGGCTTGACATTTCTCGTTTCGCTGTGAGGAAGTTTTCCGGTTTGGAAACGGAAATGCTGGTCAAATATTTCGAATGTGCTCGAAAGACCATTGCCAGAGTTTTCCAAACAGCAAAATTGCCCTCAAAGTTATTGAGTTTCCTCCAACTTTTCCAGATTTAGTTATGAAATTGTGAAGTGTTGACAACGGCATTTGCACTGCGCCCAACTATATTCCGTCAAGAAAAGAACACAACAGACGGAGCATTCAGTTCGTGTGTGTGGGTGTGTGTGTGTGTGTGTGTGTGGGTGTGTGTGCGTTTATGTGCGTGTGCGTGCGTGTGTGTGCGTGTGTGTGCGTGTGTGTGTGCGTTTGTTGATGGAAAGTGACAATTTCGAATAGTCAAATCAACCAGAGCATCCGATAACCATCATGGAACGAGGAGATATATGCTCAGAATGTGGCCGCCCCTACAAGCAATCGGGATGTTTGAGCCGTTTCACCAAGATTTTCGAGCGAAGTCGCAATCGAAATGTCGTCACAATATCGTCGGACAAGCTCAATAACAAATCATTATTGAAATTCAAATCGATTCATCCCGACAAACGGTGCGGAAGCTATCAAAATGACGTCGGAAGTGTGAGTTTCAGCAAGGAGTCCCTGCCGACGGACACCGGTCATCGAGAGCCGCACAATGATTTGGGGCAAACGTGCAAAAATAGCAACAATAGCAACGGCGCTGATAAATTGATCATCGAATGTGATTCATCGTCGACAAGTCGATGTACGGTGGTGAAGCAATTCGATGAAATTGGTAAGATGGTGAACGACATCAAGAAAACATCGAATAACACTATCAACATTGAAATCAAGAACGAGAAATTGTATTCGCTGTCGTCACCGCCGTCAACGACGACGAGTATGCGGGAATTGAATGTGTCTTCTTCGATGGTCTCTTTGACGCGAAACGGACGAAAAACATCAGCAATGACCAAGAGCGAGGAATCGTCAATGCGACGATGTGTTTCGTTTGAAGAAACGCCCAAGGAATTGAAAACACCACCCACGTCCGAGGACAATAATGATGTTGATGAGGATGATGATGATGATGATGATGATGATGATGATGACGACGTTGATGATGTTGATGACGAAGAGGATGAAACGATGGACACCGTTGGTCCGTTGCCACGCACTTTCTCCGGTACCGCTTTGGACAATTCCGACTATTTGAGTCTGAATGGTAATCCCTGTTCGATTATTTCTGCGCCCCATCGGAAGATTAATTTTGTCGATTTTACGATTTTTCTCACAAGATCCCGTTTCGGTTGCATTCTCAAGACATCACACACCAAAATCGTTCCAACCGAGAATTTCGGAATACTATTGCGGTGTCCGAGTATCCGAAAATGCCAAGGTGATGACACTGCTTGGGACTCGTTAGGCTCTTCTGTGTCTTCTGGCCCGATTCGCCCGATTGGAAAGCCCTTTCCAATGAAAACGACTAATCTACCAATTTTCGTTTCTTCTCTTCTTTTTCCAGAGGCCGTTCGTTGAATACAAATACCCAAACCTGTTGCCGCCAAATCCATCGCTTCGTGTGCTATTGGTTTTCCCGAAAAATGATGTCGTTTACGAAGCATTGCTCAACGCATGCAATCGCTTGCAAATGGAAACGCTTACCGTTCGATCTTCGGATGCAACCACTGAGGCATTTCAGAATCCGTCATCCGGTGGCCATCACATAATCATCGTCGACGGTCGTTCACCGAAAATTCTGGACCCCGAAATGATTGCCAGGTGAGTTTCGAACTGAGCTTTACTCCCGCAATATCGGATCAGAGACGGACTATCAGACAGAAAACAACAGCTTTGTGTTTTGTCGCAAAATGTCAGCAACGGAAAAGCATGAAATGGAACACAAATCGAGAGACTGCTTTGAGATTTCGCGCTGGCATTTTTCGTTAGAATCAGAACTGCTCGAATAAAAATTCCGGTTCCATTCGTTGGGCATTCATTCGTCCGACATGCGTCATTCATCTAACGAGGCCAACAGTGGAGTGTCTTTCATTAAAATGTATGCAATCACACACACACACATATGTACACATACATACACATACACAAACACGTACAGACAACACACCAACACATAAATACCACCGACGGAATGGATGGACGCTTTCAATCAACCCCATTTCCAAAGTATGCCGTGCATTCGGATTATTCAGAGATGTGATTTCTATCGAGTTCCATTTTAGTAATGAATGCCACAGCGTGCACGGAGTGTGGGTGTGCATTTTGCAGACTGGCTTCAACTACAAGAAAAACATTTCATAAATTGTGATTATCATTACCGCCGGACAAGTACTTCCAGACCATCCCACCTCCATACCAACCGTCCGCTTTCCCGCCTCATCTCATCCAGCTCATAACCAACGTTGAGATAATGCGATGATGGCATTTAAATGTTGAGAAAATTCTTCTCGAACAACTCGCCGGATGGATTAAATTCATTGGATTCATTGTCAACAACGCCAAGTACAATATTTGCATTCGGGATTTGAATCTCAACAGTTTTGCTCAACAGTCTTAAACTCGATCGAATGAATATCATTTCCCGTCCGTCTTCACCGTTCCGTCCTCATATCACAGTCGGTTTTAACCGTAAAATGGCGATTGTTTACGTAAAAAATCAGTTTGCAATTTTCTCGAGCGATTATCGAGGCTTTTCATTTTGTTGATTTTAAATCTCAACGTATTTAACGGCTGTTTTCGTTTTCGTCAACGGCACCGGCATCGAATGATAACATCGCTTCGTTTTGAGCAGCCAGTCAGGCGGGCAACGAGTGCCGTTTTAATTCGACCGAGTTATCAAAATATGCTCAGCCAGTCAGTCTCGAGCGCCCAATCGTGGACCATTTTTACGCACGCGGTCGAAAAATTTAATATTCCAGTCGCGAAATTCAGAGACAGATTTTCCTCCTCATCACAAACAGCCACACACAAACGTTCGGAAACAGATCGAGCGACGAAACCTTTAGCTTAGAAAGAGAAACGGCGAAACGCACACATCTTCGCGATGCCGATTTCCATGCGACAGTTTTATTTCGTGTTCGCTTTTCGTTATTTTCGAGGACAAACAGTACAAAAGAGAGAAGAGCAAACTTGCTTTCGAGAATGAAATTGCTGAGAAATTCCACATTCACATCGATTGCCGAAATGAGCAAAAGCAGAAATGTTAAAAATAAATTCGATTTTTTCTTCCTTGTTCGTCGTCGTGCTGCGTTTCTCTCTTCTATCTTCGCTCTCCTGCAAGAATGCTCAAATATAATTCATGAATCAGTGTTATGTTCCGGGCTCAATAAACACAATTTACGTTCCCTGGATCGTTTGCTCCCATCGCCCAATTGAACGGTGAATGCGTGCTTCTCTGTTTGCATATTTGCACAGCAACATCGCCAACAGTCAACATATTGGATGTTTTATGCGAGCTTCGTTTGCCACACAATATCTCTTCAATATGGTTTTCGTGTTATGTTGATGAGCCCCGATGCGGGAGAAACCTTCTTAAAGTAATCACAATGTTGATCGCGTTGAATTTCAGCTGGTGAAAAAGTCCGAAAATGATGTATGTCTTCCAGAGGTGCAGGCAAGCCTGTTCACGGTGAAGGCGAGTTGAAATAAGACACGTGCATCATTTGAGCTTATCCTTTCTTCCAAGCGGTCCTATTCAGACCTGGAATCCTATTTACAGTTACCTCTCAACCGCTCATTGAACGCTCATTCTCTCACAGCTACTCTGCTCACGACATCCATGATCGAATCCTCGAATAGTCACCAGCCGCTCAGCCAAAAACTCATTCGAATAAACTGACCACAATTAATTTGCATTCATAATTTGCATGGAAAATCCATTCGGTCGAAGTGAAATAAACCAGCAAGCAACCAAACACTCCACAGCTACTCTAACACAGACACACACGATCACATTCCGACATACATTCGGCGTCACACGCAAAATATGTGAATTCAATTCGAGTGAAAATATTTAGCAAGAAGAATTTCTCTATTTTAGCAATAGGTGTTTTTATTGCGAACACCTCGAACGGACACATTCGCACCCCCATTGGCACAATCCACGCGAGCATCTTGCTACGCTCTTCCGTAGTGCGTTGAGCACGCACACAAAGCACCGTTATCAGCCGCACTGTTGTTCAGAGCAGTGCAAAGTGACATGCTGCACCGCGATCGGTTATGCTGTGACACTGCACATGCACAGCACAAACCAACTAGAGCGACTGTGAAAGGACGACGAATATTTTCCAATTCGAAATAATTCGAAAACAATTCAAAAACAAATCGAAAGTTATTTTTGCCGAAAACGGTGATTTGAAGATAAATCGAAAGAAATACAAACTGAATGGTTTCCTATTTGTTTTTGAAAATATCGAATAATTCTCGAAGATTGAAGAGCGCGCCCAGATTGTGTCGATGCGAGTTTGGATGAGATGGAACATTTGGCCACTTCGAGGTGGTCGCAATAAAAGCATTCTAAAAAGCCGTTTCTGTAAGGGGTGTGTGTCCCTAGTAACACAAACCTTCTACAAGAAGTAAAAAAGAAGTCTTCCAGACATCGCCTGCCTTGCAAAATATTTCTTTTAGAAGTCTTGTGTGTGTGTGTGTGTGTGTGTGTGTGTGTGTGTGTAGACAAATCGCAGTAATTGAGGATTGGGGGCGAGGAGGGGGAAAATGGGGAAAAAGGAGGAGAGAGGTAGAAATCAAGAATGCCAAACTGCCTTTTCGAGATCAGCTTCCACGCCGGAACCGAGAGAAACAAACAAAAAGGATTCCATTCGTTTCAATACCAAATAACCAAATAACCAATCAGTTAAGCATGTTGCCAATCGCATTGTTATCGCATGCAAAATACCCCACTCGTTTTCATTTTATTTTCGGTTGATTTGAAGATTCCAATTTAATGAATTCATGGGTATTGTAATATTTTCCAAATGAAAATTGGTCGATTTCGTATCGATCTTTGTCGCTTTTGTGTGCTGTATTTGAATTGCGGTGGGGAAGAGTTGGGGGAGGGGAGGATAACGGTATAAGTTCTTCCGTTCTAATTGCGCGCGCGGTCACCGATATCGCCCCACCATATTCGTACTGTGCCAAGACACCCTCCTTGACAAGTCTTTACCCGGAGTTTGAAGTGTTGAACAGAATGAATCCTTTTTCAATTCATAAAATATTGTTCGTAATATGAATATAATTAATTCTCATCACTTCATTTTCCAATTTTCTCCCTCGATTCCAGCCATTCGTCTCGCCATTCATCGTTTTGGCTTGCTGTTTCTAGTGCCCCTATACTCCAACCCACCATCCACCTCTCCACAGTCGAACGAAAATTACTATCAAATTATGTTAGAACCAATACTCACTTATCCGTTTCAAGATAGTACGCTCCGTGTTAATTAATTTTTGAAACAATTTTCTCTTCGTTGCCATCTTCTTTTCTTTCTGGAATTTTCCTTCGTTTGCGTTTCTTTGGTTCGTTTGTTTTCCCCTCGAAACGTACTCGATTCTTTTCCAATTTTTCGTAATTTTTCGTAATTTTTCCCTTTTTCTCTTCATTTTTCTTTGCAGAACTATACGAACATCGAAAGGCAGCCAGTTCACAACATTAGTTGCTGTTATCAAACGAAAGTAAGTTCTGTTATGTTTCTGGTTTCGTTCATTTTTCATTTTGTTGTTGTTGCATTGTTTAACATTCCATTCAACCTTCTCACTTTGCCCGCTAACACCAGTGACAAGGGGTGCTCTTCTGCTCTGCTATGTTCTGCTCTGCTCTGCTCTGCTCTGCTCGCCCCGCGGCACTTTTCGATTTGTAACGTTTATTCATTTTCCTTCCTAACGGAATGTATTGTATCGCAACAATGTGTTTTCCATTTGGTGTTTTTCACTTGTTTTCCCATTCAACATACACAATTTGTTTGCTCGTTTGCGTGCTTGGCGCAACCATACGATTTTTTTTATTTTTTTTTTCTAAATTGTAAAATATAAAGTTCATTATTATTAGCTGTTGCCGTTGTTGTTGCCGTTGTTGTTGCCGTTCCTGTTGCCGCTTCGTGTTGAATGGCGAAGCGAAAATGTGCTCGTTACGAACCAACTTTTCGATTATAAAAATTGTAGCTTACGCTTTGTGCGGAAGTTTTCATGGGGTTTCATGTGAACCGAGTTGAGTTGCTCTCGTGAACTGAGCACACGTCTCTGCCGCTGGAACTCCAATGGCAAGAGAACTCGATTCAGTGTAATTAAACAATTCCTTGGGCCAATGTAATGATCTGAATCGATTGGCTCGGATATCGTGCTATTCGCATCGATCCAGTTTCATTCAATCCGCCAAGCAACGACAGACTAGAACGAATCAACGAATCGCGAAAAAACCAACGAAACAAAAAAAAAAAAATAATGATTTGATGTTGAAAACAACCGTTGAAATTGTTGGTGGCAATGAAATGTGTCACACACATGGGACGGCACCCTTCAACTGGATCATTTGAGCAGCGCGCCCAAAGGAGGAAAAAGCGAAATTGGAAATGTCGAAAATTGGGATAATATGCCAACGCGTGATAAATGCTCAAAATCTCTTTCGATTTATTGCAAATTGAAAATGAAAAATAAAAACGAATTTCGCGTAAATACCGTTTTTTTCTTTCTCTCTTTTAACGGTTCGACGACGATGGATGTCACCGGTGTGCGCGTACAGTCGAGCTTTCGATTTGATAAGGACTGAAAAAAGTACACGATTCTTAAGTGTTTCATTACGTGTTCAACAGCTGAATGGCAAACATCCATAAAATGCAAAATGAAATACATTTTCGGGCGATCACACACAAGGACACAACTTCTCTCATCATCCAACGGGATGACATTCGACATATCGTTCAACGTCGTTGGATGAGAAGGAGCAATCCCGTAATTTCTGTTTCGACGGTTGCTCTCGCGATTTGTACGAACGGCATAAAATCGCGAATTGGCAAATATATTGCGAGTTTTTATGTGTTGCTTCTGTTTGCACGTAATTTCGTGTTAAGTTGTCAATTTGGCGGTAGCATCGTTCACAGTAAACCAGGGAAATTGCTGGGATCTCGTGTTTTTGCTGACGGGCTCTTTGAATTCAAGTGTGAGAGTATTGTCGCTGAAGGAAAGGAAGAAGAGGAAGAAGAGGAAGAAAGGGAAGAAACTATTCGTTTATCCCCTACGAACGAGCTCTCAACGAGCTACCTGTGTCAGAGCAACGGAGTTCTAACCGCCAATCGGTGTTGGACGCAATGACGACGGAGGAAAAAAATGTCGAATTTGGCATTTCCAAAAGAAAAGGAAAAAAGGCAGCCGAAAAAAGACATCAAACTTCTTGACGCAGACACGCTTCAAACATCTTGACTATATTATGGGCCCTATTTGTGGATTGACTCTTCGGCAGACCGTAATAAACGAGGCAACCGGCAGAATCGATGAGTTGAATTGAATAGGAGCGCGATTTACCGGTCGAATGGCTTCATCTTCGGCTCCGGCTACGGCCCTTCATCTCAAGTTGTAATGCATAATTGAAGAGGATTCGCCGAAAATAGGCCCTTTAACCATCATCATCGATTCTCAAAAGCATCACATTTCCAAAAGCCATAAGACTCGAGCTCGTCATCCTTCCGTATCGTTACTTCCATTCTTCTTCCAGTTGACGGGGATCGTGTTACGACTCTGCTCGTATTTTACGATATTTTACCCGCACATCCATTTTAATTGAAACTTTTTACGATATGAACATCCCAACAGAAACCAGAATGGATGGACGAATTTCGCAAAAATGAAAATGGTACACAGCATATTTCGAACGCTGGTGGCTGGTGGCTGCCTTCAAATTTTTTCCGTCATTTCGATGGGTATCGTACGTATTTTCGCTTTCATTCGTTCGCCTCGCCGTTTCCGTTCTATTACACCGGTTATTCTTTCGAATGCCATTTGTGAATGTTACCGTGCAAAAAACCTCGTCGTCCTAATCGAAAACACGGCGGAGGTGTCTGTTAAGCCAAACCGAAAAAAGTCATTCGGAGTGGAAACTCATTGATTTAATTAATTGATGGCAGTCTCTGGTGAAACGACGAAGAATAAACTGAGCCACAAATGAAGTTTGATTCGGAAAGGCGATCAGTCAACGGTGATGAACTCACTCATGTTTGACCGAATTGAAATGCAATCTCATTCGGGGAATGGAATCGATTCGGATCTTTGCGACATTTTCACGGGTTTTCTCGCCGCAGACAATCGTGCCAGACGACATTCATGAGCTCACAAGCCGAAAACACAAAGTATAAATGTCAGCACCTTTTCGAAATAGTTGAATGTCCCTTGGCATCGATGTCCATTTTGCAGAGAGCCAATCAATCGATCGTTCGTTAATTGAAATGTATTTCAAGTGCAATCTTAACCCTTAGACGACGGAACACAAATCCGTGCCTAGGTTATTTGTATGAGTGTCAAAAGCATGCCCGGAGGCGTAGCGATTGACACTTCATCATTGAAGATGTGGCTACACACAACCTTCAGGCATCTTCGGGCGGTGGGCTCTCTAGTTCTTCGATTACATTGGAGGTGGTGGCGATGCCATCGTCGGAATAGCCGGTGACTGATGCGCTTCTCAATCTCTTTCTTTGTCGTCTCGCAGGGCAATAAGACAACTCCGCTAGTGTCCGCCCGTCCTTCACTTTCCACTTTTTTTGTCATCTTTCTCCACTTTAGGTTCGGATTGCTGGTCATCGGTCCGAGCCGTGTATTCCGCAAGCATCCGGGTCATCGAGAGATACTGCTGGAGATGTGGACCGATTGGCTCGCAATCACGGGTCCGCGTTCCCTTCTTTGAAAAAATTGAATAAATTCAACGAGCAGAATATTTAATTTTTATTTCAATCAGAGCAATCGAAATTCACGTCTTCTCTCAACGCTTGCTTCGTTCAAATCATCCAACAACAGTTAACTGCTTGTTCGCAGAAAATTGCGATTCGTTTTCAAAAACATTGGATTTTGCACGAAAAGGTTTTGTTCTTTCTCATTTTCTTCCACTTTTCGCTACTTTGCGAAATTATTGGCTGGTATTTCTTATTGAAAATAAATCAAATACAAATAGATTCAAAAATAGTTTTTTTTAAACGGCGGTTGTTGTTGTTGTTGTAGTTGATGTTGTTGATGTTGATTGGTTGGTATCGTTTTGAAATGAGTCACTGGGTTCTTTGATGAATTTCTTGTTTGTATCCTTAAGACGATCCTCGGGCAAACCAGCACGAAATGGATGCTCAGGATCATTGACGAATGCAATCAATCGAATCACTGCGGAGAGACGGCAAAAGTTCAATGCCAATGGAAATGAACTAACCTTGATGTTCGTCTGAAACAAATTTTCGGCGGTTCAAAAGTATATTCGGTGGGAATGTTGACTTCAATGCGAAACGCTCCATTGGAGTACAACGACTCTGAGCGGTGATACAAATTCACATTCTTGTTCCTCGTGCCAAATAACGACGAACTGCATCATTTCTGAGTTTGTATCACCCAGCGCCCCTAAGCTATGGTCACTCAAAGATAGGTAGAGGTCGATAGAGGGCGTGGGTTCATATCCCACTTCTGACACCAAATAAAAACAATGCGTTTATGTTGCGTTACGTTCATCAACTGAGTCGTCGATGGCATTTATTGTCATTGGTACCAACTGCATCAATCATTTAGTACAGCATTACACATTTCCCCCCTGAAATCGAAAAATTGGAGCAGCTGAAACTGATGCGTTACTAATTAGAGCTCAATTGGAGCTAACGATTCCGCCTATCGCCGCAACTGGAACTTGCTCCCCATGCTTGCATGGATCGATTGGCGCAGCTTGGGTATTTTCTCCAGTTTGAACTTTTTTTTAGTGGTAGTTTAACGAGAATCGGCTTATGCCATAAATTAGAGCTCAATTGGAGCAGCAGAAACTACTATGCATATTGGGGGCTACTTCAAATCTAGGGGTAGTTCTTTTGAACACCGAAAAACAAACTTTCTTGTGAACTTTTTTTGAAGAAACTAATAGATGATTATGATCCTGCTTTTGAATTTCAGAATTCTAGCTTTCATATTCTCTTCAAAAAATAGATTTCCGTTTTGATTTTCTTTTCCTTCGTGAGAAGTGAGTTTGAGGGGTAGGGAGCGGGCATAGACATTTGTCGGAAGGGAATAGAGTTTCCTTTCCAACGCGGCATCACTCGAACGGATCTGACGCGAAATAAAAAAAATCCGAATTGAAAAAGTTTTATTTTGAAATGTTTCACGGAAAAAATGCATTGAACTTCAATTTGAAATGATGATGATGATGAATTGGTCTGGAACTGAATGCTTCGAAATTTCGAAATCGAAGCACGATGCGGGCAGCGTTTCGGCGTGTTCGCGAAGTGCTCGTTTTCGTTCGTGACGTGATTGCGCGGGAACGGCTCGGAATTTTTGAAAATTTCAAACAGATTCTGCGAGCCGGTCCTCCACTAGACAACCATGTTCCTTCAAAAGAAAATTGAAGACAGTTTGCGAGCACAAAACTTCTCGCGGTGGCAAGTCGCATATTTGAAGCGCTTTGTTCGTGGTGCTGTTGTGCTTCAAAACAGCTTGAAATTAGTCATGAAGGAACATGGTTGTCGAGTAGAGCGCCGGCTCTCAGAATCTGTTTGAATTTTTGGAAAATTCTGAGCCGTTCGTGCGCAATCGCCTCATGAACGAAAACGAGCACGTCACGAACTCGCCGGAATGTTGCGCGCATCAAGCTCCGATTTCAAAATTTTGAAGCATCAGTTCCCTCCTGACCCAAACATCACCAAAATCCGTTCAGTATTAGCCCGGAATTATTGCTTGCCGTGGGGGCATGGAATTGCGAAATTCACCAATCCCTACCCTTAACTAGCGAAGTGAGATGAGCGTTAACAATTGCTCGCGTGTTCTCATAATGTCGCTCGAGTAGTTCCCAAGCGGGGCCATAATTCTGATTAGTGGGCTTTACTAGATGTTTCACCAACGACGCTGCGTCATCGATTAGATGAGAGCGAAGGAGATGAAGCTTCTAGCAATCGGATAGGTGTTGATTCGCGTGAACTGTTGACAGAAACAAGTCCTTAAAGGAAGTCCAGTCTTCTTAGTTCCCTGCGAATTTTGGCAACTCTACCTCCGGGAGTCGAAATTCAGACGTCGCAGGCTGATCTACACCGTGGTCGGTGGTCGTGGAGTCTGGCAGTTATGCTTGGAGATGAGAAACGGCGACGACAAACCGGTTTTGGTCTCGTTCGTGGTATTCAGTTTAAGGTCTGTCGGCTGAAATTTCTCGAAAGCCTGAAGTGCAACTATCGAGTCAAGCCACTCTCGGTACTTCTTCTCGAGATACGTGTTTCGGTTTTTTATTTCCGAAAGCGGATCTTCATTGAACACACCCGCTGCGAAATGGACACGTCGCGAACTGGCTTCGGGTCACAATCGTCGCTGTCCGTGGCAATTTCGTGATCTTCGTTATCGTTTCGGATTGTCACGATAATTCTTGGTGTCGGTGGATCATCGTAGGAAATCGGATCCTCAATGATTTGCTCGTGGCTAGAGGTTTTAACGGCGTTCGAATTCGGCATTGTAACGATGAATCTTGAACGTTGAACGTTCGTGATGGTGACACCGATGATGGAGATGACGACGGTGATGACGACGGCGAAGGTGACGATGATGATGATGACGCTGAGGCTGACGAAGATTTTGATGACCTGGAAAAAATATCGCAAATATCAATATCGCTTTCGAGTCAACAACAAAGTTGTCCAATTTTCAATTCTGAACAACATTGACCTTGGCCCCTCCGTGGTTCGAAAAAAATATCGAAGGGTGTCATTTTTCGCCTTTCCGGCCATCTGATCGATTTTTTGTCAACGCCAATGTTGTTTAGTCATCAATTCTGTCATTATGAAAACAAAATCGGCCCGAAAATCGAAAAATTTTTGGTTTTGGAAAAATTGTCTTGGCGATTTGTCAAGGCTTTAGTTTAAAACTAATTAATGATTTTCGTCGTTCGATTTGAGCATCGATTTCGGCATCGAGCTGTGTAACACGCGCGATAAGAAAACGGTATTTGCATGGCGGTGCACTTTTGCTTCCGTTCGTCGCTACGAGCGACCCGAGAGCAATGGTCAATCGAAATCAAAGTGACCGTCATGCCATCGACTCATGAATTGTGGAGTTGCCACGTTTATCGATTTTTTCGGAACGATGATACAACTCTCTGGAATGCCATCGGACGAGATTCAATTTCGAATCTGTTTTTCTTCGAAAAAAATCGTGATTTAACCCTTAACGTATTCGAATTTGTATGAAGAAACATTGCTTGGATATGGATTAAAAAAAAAGAGTATTCGTCAAGTCGACTGTTATTGGTCTATTGCTGCAATCTTAAATTACAAAGTAGCCATTAAAATGGCCATTAACCGTCCAATTACATACGAGCCAATCGAATTTAATTCATTTAAAAGATCACATTTTATCGATGGCACACACATTTATCGAACATTGGCTTTGGAACTACCTGAATGGCTGGCAACAAATGGCAATGCTGCTTTTTCGGTCCCACCGGTGGGCGGATAAAAAGGTAATGCGATACTGGTGTTTTGGTAGAGGAAATTCATCGGCCACCACAACCATCACACCACCACCATCTTCATCCTCGTCGCCATTGACGTCTCTGTTGCCACCGCCGTTGCCGTCGTAGTCTCCACTAGCCATTCAGCCAGTCAGCCCCAACAAACCATTACCATCCACACCGGTGGCATCCAAAACAAACTTAAAATGTCATTGTAATATTAAGGCCGCTTTAGGGATTACATTATCTTGTTTCAATCTAGCTGGCATATTTTTCACTCTATTTTCGACATTTACCATCGCCATAAATGTTGTGTCGTTGTTGTTGTGGTTATGGTAGCATGCCAATCTAATTGATTACATTTTCATATGTTCCAGCATCATTGAGAAAGACGATACAGCAATATTATCCCTATTAGATGCTGGCTATAATAGGGTAAGTATCAATAGGGCAACCGTTCAATTCAAATGGCAACGGTGCGATGTGAATGCGAATTGTGAAAGCCGTAGCTTGGATTTGAATATGCGAAATACATATCGATGGGGAAAAGCGCAAAAGAACGAACAACGATAAACGAGCGCAAAAAGAAGAAGAAAAAACAAGAAAGAAAATAAGAGGAAAGAACTTGAAAATTGTTCAATCGTTTTAATTTCTGAGAGTTGTTGCTGTTCATTTTGGATGGTTGGATTTGTAGATGGTGCATGCGCACCAAAAGGAGGGGATGGATTGCTCGTGTTGAACATTTCACTTTTATAGTCGTCGTCATCATCATCATCATCATCATCATCATCATCATCATCATCATCATCATCATCATCATCATCATCATCAT
>JANSTV010126705.1:0-17881 GCA_027564135.1 Lestremia cinerea
CGATCTTTTCCGGTGGGCCAACGGAAGCGTGGAGAAGATGGAATTCCTAGCTGAAACAGTGAACGGTCTGAAAGAGACATTTTCCGAAGAGCATCAAAATGCAATCAAAAACCTGGGAAAATATTTCGAAACGGCAAGCTACACCATAAATTACAGTTACCCAAAAATGGACGTTTCAATGAAATCATTTCAGGTGATGAGCCATATCGATGCCGTGACAGCGGACGCGCCTATCAAGGACTATGAAGCAGCGATCATGACTTTGTCCCATTTTTGTGAATCAGTACGGAAATTTAACATTGACGTGCAGATCACCTCGATCAAGCTTGACCGTCTTCTGGCGAGTCACGAGAAAGACCCAATTGACACCATTGATATTGAATCGGTACATCGGCCCATCGAACAATCGATGGTCCAAAGACCAACTGCTGAGGACTTTTCGTATCCGAAACGTAACTTCGACGACTACGCTGTAAACTATTCAGGCAAATGCATCGTTTCCTTCGTGGTGGATGCCTCGCAGGGATTCTGTTTCATCGTCGATGTTGATCGGTGAGAATCTTATAGGTGGAGAGAGTCTGGGGCTCAAAAATCCATACAATTTATCGACAGCACCCCGAGAAACCTCTGCGAAGTAACCGGATCGGAATTGATGGAGAAACCGCGTCCCGGCCGAGTTTTCGCTTTGGATTTGGGAGAGGGGCAGTTGCGAGCTGTTTGCAGTGAATTCAAAGACACGACGAGTGAGGAAAAGTCGTATGTGCTTCTGATTGATACGGGTGAGATGCTGTACATCAACCTGGACGAATTTAAGAAATTCAATTTGGTGGAGAGCTCGAGAAATTACCCTGCTCAAGCGTTCTGCTGCAAAGTCGATGATGTAATTCAACTGCGTTTCTCTTGAGAATACGTTCAAATAATGCATCTCTCGTTTTAGGTAAACAATGATGAAGGAACGGGCAAGGCTGACATTGGCTTGGAGCAAATAATTTACGAGAGCTGCCGATTTTTAGTCAAGAAAATCTACAGGTTGATGCTAGATCGATTATTCATTAATCGATTGGTTGAACTCCAAATTTTCATTTCAGAGATTATCTTCAAATCGAGCTCATTCTGATTAAGAAATCCCATCCAGTTTCGTCAAACCTACCCGAAATTACGGTCAATAACTTGAAGTGTGAAAACAAGAAGAATTTGAATCCGTTCGCCGACGATTTTGCTTATCACATTTGGGACAATGATGAAAATTTTCCAAAGCTCGGAATTTTCGATGAATTTTTCAAGAGGCAGAAGCAGGAAAAGCCTGTTGATGGCGTCATGAACGACTTGAATGAGAATAAAAACGGGAAGCAAGGCCAGATGGCTGGCATGAATATCCAACAAAATCGGGAAGATCCAGATGACATCGGTGGTTGCAAGAAGAAGAAGTTCCAGGAATTGACGCCGGAACAGTTGGAAATCCTCAACGAAGAACCAATGAGTACTTCAAATGCACTTAAAGCTGTAATGGGTTATGTTCCTCAGGACGATAAGAGGTACTGTAAATTCTATGATCCAAAAACGAAAGGCTGCTTCAAAGGGGTCAATTGCAAGCTGGAGCACTTGCCTATATTGAAAGGTAAATTTTGCTTGGATCTCCCCACGAATGAGAACACTCAACAAAATTTCTCTCATCAGACGGCTGGACTCGCGATAGAACCGCTGTCAAAGTGACGACTCCAAATTTGAAAGCGATGCCCAAAAACCAGCAAATCATTAAATTAATCCCAACGCACATCGTCAGCGTTAATGAATTCTACGCACATGTGCCGGAGTTGGTGAGCTCAACGCGAACACTGCCAAAGTTGTTCGAGAAAATAAATGACGAAAAATATCGTCGGAATTATCGCCCTTTCAGATGGCTCCCGTGTAAGTTGTTTTCTCAGAAAGAAATGCCAATGTTCGAATACAAAATCTGATTTCTGCAGCGATTCAGGAGCTGGTTCTGGCAAAGGAAAAGGGCAAGATCTACCGTGGCAGAGTAATGGAGGTGGACGAGACTGTAATAACGGTATTCCTTGTGGATTACGGGAAAACAGTGAATTTGCCATTGACGGACGTTTATCATTGGGAAGATGAATGGGACTTTATTCCGTTCGCGGCATATCATTGTCGTATCGAAGGCATTCGCGAGAAAGCAGGATGTCGCGATGAGGCACTCAAGAGAGTTGAATCCTTGATCAGCTATAAGTTGATCTCAGCCAAAGTCATGTATGTCAGCTCAGTCTTTACCTTTCCAATTAATAGAAATGGATTTCTCTTTAAGTCGAAACATGGATCCGTTATTCGTTCGCTTGATGGATGAAGACGGTTTTGACATTGGCGAAGAAATGTGCGCATTCAATTTGGCCGAACTGGACAACCAGGATGTTCTTCCTCACGGCGATACTGTCCGATACTTCCCTGGATAGCTCTTAAATACCACTCATCTTACCATTTTCTTAGTTTTTAAGCACGGACAAAAGAGAAGAAATTTATTTTGTGTTGAAAAAAATTGAATTTATTCCATTGGAACAACTGTGTTTTGAATCAGAAAAATAGCACCGTTTGACGGCTATGTTATTACTTCTTGGCCAATTCTGCATCAAGAAACCCCTCCATTTCCTTGACACCCTTTTCCACATGTGAAGCTCGCTTGAAAATTGACTCGACAATCAGTCCTTTCACATAAGTCGCTTTCAGCTGATCATACTTCTCAGCCAGTCGTATTAGCTCGGCTTCATTCTGCTGATGCGATCCAAATTTCAGCTCCAGCACATCGATCATCTCCTTACTGTATTCATTCTTGCTTTCAACCAATTGCTGCGTCAGCTCCCGGCGCTTCTCTTCCAATTCCAGCATCTCATTTCGCAATTCCTTCCCTTGAAATACCGTTTGGTCGCAGGATTGAATGAAATTCAGTGCTGGATCGCAGTATTTTGGAATGTCGCTGACCAATTGGGTTTTAATCGCTTTCTTTTCAATGTACGACAATTCTGGCGGCTTTGCTGAAACGCCTGGAGTGAGATTCGAATAAGATTTTCGTTAATGAAATTGGAAATTGGAAAAGAGCGAGTCGTTCTCACCCAAAACATTTAGATTGGAGTTGTTCATTTTGAGATAGTCCATCATGTGCAAATGGTCAATCGCTTTTGTTACATTTTCCTTGCTTTCTGTGCCGATTTCATGTATTTTATTCACATTCATTTCTTTGATGATGTCAGTCAAAAGTTTCTGTTTGTTGAATCTCACCAATTCGGCTTCGTATTCTGCTTGGAGCTCTGCCATCTGCATGTCCTCTACGACGTCTTTGGTTTGGTCTGAGGTCATTTTCGCTAATTTTCCTCGCAAGTTTATTGATTAACGATGTTTCAAAGAGAATAAACAGCCGTTTATTTTGATCGCCAAATCAAATGTCAGAGAGATGATTCTTCGAGGTAGGTGGCGCCATCATCGGTTAAGAAACGAATTAAACGGAGCCATTGCTGCCGTTGCTCAATAGAAATTGCAGATAAATGACCATTCAAATGAACATGAAGAAAAAAAACTTAAACTCTCTATGAAATTAATCTAAAATTTATTTGCTCCGCCAGAACATCACAATCAACCTCCAAAAACCCATCAGTGCTGCCAAATATACCAGATTCAGTTGAGCAGTTCAAACATTCGTTTTTGCTGTGGCTTGGAAGTGTCGTTCGAAGACTTCGCCAATTTCGATTTTTTCCGCACATTCTTCTCCTCCGTGTCACTGCCGGTGAGATTCTCAGAGCGTCTCTTCAGAACCTAAAAGAAAGTCATGTGGTCATTGGCAAATGAAAAAAGAGACTTGTGTTGTGGGGCTTACATTAACGGGTTCGACTTTCTCAGTGACCGTGAACACATAATTTCCTTTGGCTTTGGCTGTGCTCGCAACCGTTTCGGTGTCACTAGTGAGTTTCGACAGGTTCGCTAATTTCTCTAGTGTTCGTTCGTCGCGGTTCAAAAACGATTTCCGTCCAATTTGCTGGGCGAATGTTGATTTGTTTATCAAAAATGGCGATGATGTCTTCGGTGTCGTATTTGCGCTTTTCACTATTGTCGTTCTCCGATTCAATATCGATGGTGTGGTTTTCGTAATGTTGACATGCACTGAGTCGACCAGTGAGGATTCTTCACGAATAGCTGATGTCTATGAATATTAAAATTAGTTTCGGCTGAAAGTACTTTGCTCTTTGAAGTGATCTTACGTTGGACGTTGCTTCGGCTGAAACCGTTTGTTCTTTAAGCAATTGCTCACGCTCGAACCGCAAGCGTCGCCATTCTTCTTCATTTTCCTCGTCGCTTTCGCCTGCCGCAACGATCTCGCCATTTTCGGCGTTGCTTGTGGTTTGATCGAGGCCAGCGTTCTCCAAATGCTTCCAACGGAATTTCCGGTCACGTTCACCGGTTTCTTCTTCATCTTCAAATAACATGTCTTGGATCACTTTCAACTCGCGCGCATCTTGCGCTTGTTGCTGTCGCCTGTGGAAGGGTTGAAGTGTTAGATTTCGCTTGTCTTTCGCTCGAGATGCGGCTTACAATTGTATTTTCCCGAGTTCCGAGTGGAGTTGATCTTGGTCGAATTCATCTTCGTCAGCTAGCTCGTGCTCGTAGTTGTTCAAACCTTTCTCGTCCTCATCCTCACTTCCCCATTCGGAGTCGCTCAGTTCGGCTTCGTTCTCAAAGTATTCGGATGCCTTCTTGCGAACGTCTTTTTTGGCGAGTTTCACTTCAATCTGCAAGATTCATGTTTTTGTAACCCGCATTTTGATGCATGAAATAAAATGGAAGCTTACCTCGTTCTCATCTGAATCGTATTCCACGAACCGTTCTACGTCTGCTTCTTCATCTCCCTCGCCAGGACCAATTGAAACCACTTCTTCTTCATCTTCCGGTGCCACAGCTTCCTCTTCGTCCTCGTCTTCATCGTCTGGAACCGCAAAATAAGCTCATAAAGGAAGCTTATTGGAATAGCATGATCCGTCTTACCTGAAAATCCCAGCCTTTGCTTCTTCTTTTTCTTCTTTTTGACTTTCCTGCGGTTTTCTCCATCTTTGCTATTGCTCTCTTCGTCCGACGACAAAATAGCCAGTCGACCTCCAATTGTATGAGAAATAGGTTTATCGTCTTGATTGGCTTCTTCATTTTCTTTCGGAGTGTCGCTTGAATCTCCGACCTTTTCCAAACTTCCATCATGGGTTTCGTCACCTTTGGGAGGGGCTTGAGTAACAAAAACCCCAGAGCACAGCTCCATCAACTGCGATTCACTCATTTCCTCGTCATTTGCGACTTGCGAGAAAAGTTTCAAAGTTTGCACGCTCTTTGCTTTTCCGGGGCTGTCATTCGCACTCGTACTGAGCGGTGACAGTGTAAAATCGTCAATGTCGTCGAGTCCCTTCTCGGAATTCATGAAACTTTTGTCCGCAAATTCAGAGAACGGCTGAGAAACAGGCTGCGTTGAGAAGATCGATTGATTTGCGTCTTTGGATTCAGCCAGGTCTGAGGTCTTTGTGTTGCTTTCATCGTCAGAGTCTTCAAAAGCAGCAATGATTCGACTTTTCCGCGGACCAGTGGTGCTCTCTTCCTTTTCATCTTCCGCCTCATCTTCATTATCGGACGTGTCTTGCTCCTCATCATCGTCACTGCCTTTATCCGTCACTGCAACGTCCTCATCTTCCTCCGCATCATCTTCCTCCGCCTCATCAGCGATCAAACCTTTGGCTGGTTTTTCTGTAATTTCTTCTTCCTCCTCGTCGATCTCAATCTCGTTGTCCGATGCGCCACAGTCCGAATACTCTTCGAACTTCTCGTCATCCTCGCATTCATCTTCCTTTCGTTTTCGTTCTTCCTCTTCCAGTCGCTTAGCAATCGATTCCTTGCGTTTTGCCAATATTTTCCTGCCCAGTTCGCCTTTCAGCTTGAAATATGCTTCACCGGGCTTCGGTTCCTTGGCCTGGTCTTTGTTGTGAATGCTTTGAATCTCGAGCGCACCGCTGTTCGGATTGAAAATGCTAAATTCTGTAACTTCAGAAGTTCTCTGAGCTTTTCCAGAATGCTTCATAAAGCGTTCGAACAGCTGGTCAACGCCAGATTTTGGTTTCTCGATCAGTTCATTCGTTTCAAAGTCGATGAGCATACCCTCTATCCTCCTAGTTTTGGAGCCGGTTGGTTGGACATCGGACCATTTTTGTCCTTGTTCAAAACAATTTTATCCAGTTCGGCTTGCAGATCAGCATCTGACGTAGGCAACACTTCATCAGCAGAATTGTCTTCTGAAAGTTTTTCGCCCCGAATTGCGTCAGTATTTGTCACTTCCGAGCTCGGCCCTGCAATTGGTGAAACCTCGTTCTCCACCAAAACTTCGGAGGCTTCTGTTATTGGCTCAGAAGATTTGTCGCCCTCAAGCACTTGGTTCATGACAACCGCATTCTCATCACATTGCCTTTGCCTTGTCAAGAGTTTCCTTTTCCTCAGTCTTCTCAGCAACGTCTGCTGGCTCACTGTCGATCTTGTCTTGATCCTCGTCATCATTCTCGTCTTGTCCATTTTCATTCTGGAAAAACTCGATGGCTTCCTCGGCCCTTTTCTCCAATTTTTCGCTGAAATAATCAAATCCAGAATGAAATTGTCCTCGCAAAGAAGCTCATAGGCACTTACGCGTATAAAATAAGCTCCTCCTCGGCCATTTTGATTGCTGCCGCAGCCTTTTGAGTTTTAATCATCGGAGTCGTTTTGGCTAAGGCGCGTCGACTCATGAACTCCTTCAGGGAGTACTGCTTAGGTTTGTGATATGGAATGCTATTGGAAAGAAGAGAGTCACTTTCGTTCCAACCTTATTCAAGAACAATTCTCACTTTATGTAAGCACCCTCTCTGGCTGACCGCTGCGAATGACTTTGAATCTCCTTCATCTGCTCTTCGGCTACCTTAGCGGACATCTGAAAAGGAGGTTTTTAATTCACCTGGCTGCAAGTTCGATTCCAAAATTCTTACCCTTTGCTGTGGTTTTTCCCGCGGCTGAACCTCCTCAGTCTTATCTTGCCCACTCTCTTCACCGTTGTCACTCGTGGATGATGCTGTGGACTCCTCATCACATATTGATTTCAGCTTTTTAGAGTCCACCCGACGCCTTTCCCCATCGCTGTCACTTTCTGATCCGCTCTGATCATCGCTACCTCTGCTTTTCGGAATATCCTTCTTGTGCCGTTTTTGAGTCTTTTTTTTTGTTAGTTTTTTAGTTTTCTCGTCATTCTTTGACTCGTTACCAGAACTTGAATCAGAGTCCCAAATGTTTGGCCGTTTCGGAACTTCGAACGCCTTGTTTTCGGTTTGCTCATTATTTTGCTCCTCATGTTTTTCCTCTTCGTCTTCCTCATCTGAACTAACGATTGCACGGCGTGTCGATGCTACATTCAACTTCTTGCTCGATCTCGCAAAAATATCGTCGTCGTCCTCATCACTCTCCTTTCCTTCATCGTCTTTTCTTGAATCACGCGCATCAGTTTCAACGAGCTTCTCAGGAGACTCTATTGCCGAAAGCTGCTCTTGGACGTTGGTTGCTTCCAAGTTGATTCGATCATTCTCTGGGTTTTTTCCAAATCCATCGTTTCCTGAATCTTCCTCTTCGGAATCGCTGTAATGGAGCGATCCAATAAAAGCGTCTTCAGCATCCATTCTTACCAGCTTTCGAATCGTTTCGTTTCCCTTCACTCCCCTTTCAGTTCAAATATTGCGAAAAATGAAGAATTTTCTCGAAAAATTATTCCAACATCATTATTTTCAAACAAAAAATTGGAAATTCCACGATCCAAGACCAAAATAAATAAACGATGACAGAGTCAAGACTGATTTGGCGCGTAAAGTATTTGCGCCTTTATTGGTGTCAAGCGAAATGACATTGAAATTCAGTTCAATGGAGAAATGCGTCGAAATATGTCGAAATTCGTTCGCTGAATTGTCACCGGTGAACCTCAAAAAATTATTTTGTTTGTAAACACGCACAGCATCGTTCCATTCCAAAAATTAATTTTTTTTAGTTAATATCTTTCTCAAAACTGTTTAAAGTTTGTGCTTTTGCATTGAGCAAAGCGTGAAATGACGTCGATCATTAAATTGCATGCGTTGTCGGGTGCGATGGACGAATCGCCGCCTTGCTATTTGCTGCAAGTGGACGAGGTCCGAATTCTACTGGATTGCGGCTGGGACGAGAAATTCGACCCAAATTTTATCAAGGAAATCAAAAGGTTAGTTCCGATTGTTACTTCTCAAAGAGCGTCTTACGATTAATCTGTTTCCAGACATGTGCACACGATTGATGCGATACTTTTGTCTTACCCGGACCCGAGCCACTTGGGCGCATTGCCATATTTGGTTGGCAAACTGGGTCTGAATTGTCCGATCTATGCCACCATTCCAGTTTACAAAATGGGCCAAATGTTCATGTACGACCTGTTTATGTCCCACTACAACATGTCCGACTTCGAATTGTTCTCCCTGGACGACATCGACACGGCATTCGACAAAATTACTCAGCTGAAATACAATCAGAGTGTTTCGTTGAAGGGCAAGGGCTACGGCATAACAATAACTCCGTTGGCAGCGGGTCACATGATCGGCGGCACCATTTGGAAAATCGTTAAAGTCGGCGAGGAGGATATCGTTTATGCGACGGACTTCAATCACAAGAAAGAACGGCATTTGAATGGCTGTGAATTGGAGAAAATGCAAAGACCTTCTTTGTTAATCACCGACGCCTACAATGCGAACTACACACAAGCCCGTCGGCGGGCGCGAGATGAAAAACTGATGACAAACATTTTGCAAACGCTTCGAAATAACGGAAATGTCTTGGTGACCGTCGACACAGCTGGACGAGTGCTGGAATTGGCGCACATGCTGGATCAACTGTGGAAGAATAAAGAAAGCGGTTTGATTGCCTACTCCCTGGCGCTGCTCAATAACGTTTGTTACAACGTTGTGGAGTTTGCAAAATCGCAAATCGAGTGGATGAGCGACAAATTGATGAAGAGCTTCGAGGGAGCGCGAAACAATCCCTTTCAATTTCGGCATTTGCAGTTATGCCATTCGTTGGCCGAGCTGCAGAAGGTGCCCAGTCCAAAAGTGGTTTTAGCGAGTACCCCGGACATGGAGAGCGGATTCACTCGAGAATTATTCGTTCAGTGGGCTGGCAGCGCCAACAACAGCATCATCATCACGTCCAGGTGAGTTCAAAGCTAGTCAACAAACCGAATTGAGAGAATCATCGGTGTCTTGCTTCCAGGTCGTCACCGGGAACCTTGGCTCGTGACTTATTGGACAACGGCGGCAATGGCCGAAAAATCGAATTGGAAGTCAAGCGGCGAGTGGAACTGGAAGGTGCCGAATTGGAAGAGTACATGCGCACTGAAGGAGAGAAGCATGTCAATCTCATCAAATTGATCAAACGCGATGTTGAGGAGAGTAGCTCTGATTCAGAAGACGAATTAGAGATGAATGTAATCACTGGCAAGCATGACATTGTGGTTCGACCAGAAGGGCGAGCAAATACTGGATTCTTCAAGTCAAGTCGCAAGCAACATGTCATGTTTCCATTTCACGAGGAAAAAATTCGGCACGATGAGTACGGTGAGATCGTTAATTTGGACGACTATCGCTTGGCTGACGTTGGCATGGACAACAATGACGACAACAAGGAAAATAATGGGCATCAGATCAAGCAGGAAGACATTAAGACGGAAATAGATGCTGAAAACGGTAGTTTTCCACAAAAATTTTCCCCGGAATGGTTGATTGATTGATTTACTTTTCCTTCCAGAAATTTCCGTCTTGCAAAAGCCAACCAAATGCATCAACAGCCGCAAATTGGTGGAGGTCAATGCACAGGTGCAGTTCATTGACTTTGAAGGCCGTTCCGACGGAGAATCCCTTACAAAAATCTTGTCTCAATTGCGACCTCGTCGCGTTATTGTCGTCCGAGGGCAGCCAGAAAACATCGCCTTGATTGCGAAGCATTGCTCGCAAAACATCGGCGCACGTGTGTTCACCCCGAACAAGGGCGATATTGTCGATGCAACCACGGAGACGCACATCTACCAAGTTAAGCTGACCGAGGCGCTGGTAACACAGCTCCAATTTCAAAAGGGAAAGGACGCTGAGGTGGCGTGGATTGACTCTCAAGTTGTGGTGCGGGACAAGAAGTTGGCCATCGGCAATGACGCCAACGGGGCAGATGATGGAGACGATGCGATGGAGGTTGACCAGGATGATATCGAGAAAAGTAGTAAGTTTTCCAACATGTTTTGCCCTTTGCAAGTTCTCATGAATAAAATTCATTTGCAGAGGAGAATGTCAAGGTTTTGACCCTGGAACCCATCGACGGAACCGATATCCCGCCGCACGATTCAGTGCTCATCAACGAGCTCAAGTTGTCGGATTTCAAACAGATTCTATCGAAAAACAACATCAATTCAGAATTTTCGAATGGTGTCCTTTGGTGTGCAAACAGCACATTAGCCATCCGAAGGGTCGACTCTGGTAAACTCAATATTGAGGGATGTCTCTCCGAGGACTACTACAAAGTACGAGAACTGCTCTATGAACAATACGCTATAATTTAGTTTATTCAATTTTTGAACGATAAATATATTTCCTTTGTTTGACTTTGATATCGAAATAAACGTGTTTTGTTTTGCATGGGCAATCAAAAAGCGGGAATTTGTTTGGTTTTGATGATTTGCTTGAGAAATTCAACCGATGCCTTTGGTGTCCGTTCTCGAAGTGGACTTGTCATATTCACAGAGTACAAGCCGAATTTTTCGCTGGAATGAGAAATGAGTTGAAAAAATCACTATCGGTCCCAAAACAGAACAACCCATACGTACGTGTAGCCACGAAGCCATTCAAAGTTGTCAATCACGGTCCAGGCGGTAAAGCCCTTGACGTTGCATTCGTCTTCGACAATCGCCTTCAGAATTTCAGTCAAATGAGTCTTGTAGTAATCAATGCGTCCATGGTCATCCAGTTCTCCGTCATCAGACCAGCCATTCTCAGTGATGATCACTACCGGATTGTTATACTCTTCTTTGATCCATCTGCAAGAAGTCTATCCATCAAAAGACGTCGTTCCTTCGGAAATGGTTTAAGCTCACCGCAAGAGGTTTCCAAGGCCCTCCGGAACGGAGTACATCCAGGATGATTTCCCCTTCTTCCATTCTGCTTTCACAGTCATGTTAATGCTTTCGTCTCGTTCAAATGAGGGACTTGGGTCCCCAGGCTTTGCTGCCAGCTCAACCATGCGACTGGTATAATAATTCAAGCCTAAGAAATCGGCTGCACCCAAAATGCGATCTCTCCAGCTCGGCGAAAATGCTGGCAATCGCGACCACGAACGTCCCTCGCGAATACTGTTACTCGCAATCGTGGTGGTCATAATCGATGGATGTCCGCCTTTGGCGCTGAAAATCGGATGTGCAAACCAACCGAATCGGAACTGCATGGCTCGATCGACAGCGTTCGCATCGTCTTTTGTCGAATAAGCAAAAATACTGTTTAGCGTTATTCCAATCTTTCCATTGTACAATTTCGCAAAGTTATCTTTGTACAAGTGATAAACGGAAGCGTGGGCTTTCAGCACGTTATTTCCGCAGAGATATTCTCCAATGCCGCTAGCATGAACTTTTGGAGCGGAACGACCGGAACCGTAGCCATCTCTGCAGAATTCCAGCGGTTCATTAAAGGTTATCCAGTATTTGACCTAAATCTCACATGAAATTATCGGAATCATTACGTCATTATGCACATTCAGAGACTAACCCGATCGCCAAAACGGTTGAACAGAAAATTGGCGTAGGCCTCAAAGTACCCGACGACCAACGAATTGGTTAAACCGCCGTACTTTTGCAAGCTGTGCGGCAGATCGTAGTGATACATCGTAACCATTGGCTCGATTCCGCTCGCAAGCAGTCGATTGATGAGATTGTTGTAATATTCAATTCCGGCTTCGTTGACCGAGGAGACATCACCATCGGGAAGTACGCGTGACCAAGAGATGGAAAACCGATAGAAGTTGACCTGAAAGAAGACATGTCTGCCTCAGTGCCACTTCAGTTTCACCGCCAAAGAGTTTCTTACGCCCAAATTCCTCAACGCTTTGATGTCTTCCTCGTAAAATTGGTAGGAATTGGGTCCAACATCCGCGTTCGATCCATCGGCAATCAAATCCGGGTAGTCGTGTGTGAATTCGTCCCAAATGCTCTTGCCTTTTCCATCCAGATTCCAGCCGCCTTCGACCTGATAAGCAGCCGTCGCGCATCCAAACAGAAAGTCTTCGGGAAACTTTGAGTAATTCAAATGAAAAATTTCATTTCGTTCCGCGTCAACCACCGATCGCGTATCGATAACATCATACGCCTGAACCAAAACACTAAAAATAACGTTCATTTGTAAAACGCAGATAAGTCATGCAAAACACACTAATTACCCCAAACCAAAACAAATAGAAACCACAAAGTTCACTGCGTTCATATCTCAATAAACTGTGTTCCACTGCGCTGAATTCGCACCGCAATCTCGGCTGGTCGACAAACTACTGAATCGCCAGCTGAATCACATTGCGACAAATTTGCTTGATTTCATCAAGGAAATGAGTGGCAATCACAAATGTGTAGCGTGAGGTCAAGAGCCAAGCATTCACTGATGCAATCGACTTTGTTCGCCAACGGGCGGGAAAAGGATCGTTATCGGCACTAACGAATTGCTCTGACGATATAGTCGCAGCATTTTTTAAATTTATCGTCTCTTATCATTCACTCTCGGTGCGAATCACTATCGAGTGGGCAACGATTCGAGCTCTTACCAGCTGGATTGCCCGAAAGTCTTGCATTAACAACTGAGTTACCCAGACTTGCATAATGGCTTTTATCAGAGATCGGCTCGAAATATTGGCGATCAAAGCACGTTATTCTCTTCTCGGCGACTGACGAATATTTCATTATCACACCAAAGCGAAGAAGTCAACAAAAACAAGAAGAACAGCTTGAGTTGAAGTGTGAGTCACACCACAAACCGGCAATATCATTGCATTGCCGTCGAATCGACATGAAAACGTTGAAAAAATTATCGATCGACATTGCCTTCGTCAAAGCGACTCGTTTATTTTGGTTCAAGCAAACCATAGAAAACAAATATTGTTCACAGAATTTGTTTGCTTTTAATGAAACTCTTTATGAATTCAGCCGATGCCTTAGGCGTTCGTTCTCGCCGTTCGCTCGTCATGTTCACAGCATATAATCCGAATTTCTCACTGAAATGAAAAAAAAAACAACGATAATTAAATGCTGCCAAAAATCTGCAGCAATTCGCTTACGTGTAGCCACTTATCCATTCGAAATTGTCGATTATCGACCACACGGTGTACGCTGTAACGTTGCATTTGTCTTGGGCTACCGCGCTCAGCACTTGATTCAAATGAGCCTTGTGGTACTCGATGCGTTCTGTATCGACCATTTGTCCAGCGTCAGACCAGCCGTTCTCCGTGATTATAACCTCGACATTGTTGTACTCCTTCTTAATCCACCTGTGAGTGAAACAATTTAATGGGTGAAGATTAATCCAAGAGCCTCACTCAGCTCACCTCAAAATGTCACCCAGCCCCTCGGGCACCGAATAAAGCCAATTGTTATTCGCCTTCTTCCATTCCGGTTTCAGGCTCTCTTGGACACCAGTGTCTCGCTTCCAAGGAGGAGTCGAACCTTCTGGCTCTTTTCTCAACTCAACCAATCGACTGGTATAGTAGTTCAGCCCGAGAAAATCGGCAGAATTCACAATGAGGTTCTTCCAGTCCCTCGAGAACTCTGGCAAACGAGACTCAGATAGTCCCTCGTCTTTGCTGTTTTTGTTGATGGTGTTTATCATTACTTCGGGATAGTTGCCCCATGGGCTGTAGATGGCATGAGCGAACCAGCCAATGGCAAATTGCATAGCGTGGTCGACGGTACTCGTGTCGTTCGTAGGCGAATAGAAGAACCGACTGCTCAACGTGATTCCCACTTTGCCTTTGTACGATTTTGCGAAAACATCTTTGTACAAATGGTATGCCGCTGCATGAGACTTGAGGACGTTGTGAGCGCATAGGTATTCTCCGGTACCGCTGGATGCCACCCCTGGTGCTGCACCACCCAAGCCGTAACCGTCAACGCAGAAATCAGCTGGCTCGTTGAACGTGATCCAAGTTTTAACCTACGATTACTTGATATAATATTTCTATTTCATTTTATTTTGGCTGAGCTTGAAACTTACGCGATCGCCGAAACGGGTGTAAAGCAGATTGGCGTAGGCTTTAAAGTTGTCCACAACAGTTGAATTCGTAAGGCCGCCATTCTCTTGAAGACGTTGCGGGAGATCATAATGATACATCGTTACCATTGGCTCGATATTGTTTTCCAGCAGACGATCGATGACCTTGTTGTAATAATCTATGCCAGCCTCGTTGATCAATGAGGTATCGCCATGGGGGAGCACACGAGCCCATGAGATGGAAAACCGATAGAAGTTCATCTGAAACGAGACAAGTCTCTCAGTGACAAATCCACCATTGAACCTCGATCGTTGATATTATATTCACGCCTAGATCGTTCAACGCTCTTATGTCGTCCTCGTAAAATTTGTAAGAATTCGGTCCAACGTCAGCATTCGCTTTGTCTGCAATCAATTCCGGGTGTTGGTGAGTGAAATCGTCCCAAATGCTTCTGCCTTTTCAATCCGCGTCCCAGCCCCCTTCGATTTGATAAGCAGCCGTGGCGGCTCCAAACATGAATCCCTCTGGAAATCTTGTTTCATTTGCTACGATTCGATGAGTCGTGTGGGCATCAGATGCCATATTTCCGTCGTCATCATTTGGAACAAATCGAAATAAATAAACGGCCAAAATGCTGAAATGGCAAAGTTGTCACCACTCGACTATACACTTGTTTGTTATTGGCTACCTGAGTCCGAAGCACAGCAGAATTATTATTAGAATTTGTTTGCTAAGCATTGTAAGCGGGTGCGCAGCTTGACTGATAAATCGAAACTGATGATGAACAACAATGTGTTCCGAAGTGACGAGCAACTTCGGGGACGAGTGAGAATCGAATATGGAAATGGTTGTGTATCCAACGCGAGACGTTCATTGTTTTGTTTGTTTTCGGTTGATCACACGCAAGTGAAATACAAAAAGACGCCGCGCTGTATAAGCGAATTTATCCAAAAGTTATGACCGCCTACCAGCGCTTATCATCGCGTTCATAGTTTGAGTTACCAAAACAAGCAAGTGAACTCATCGCTGCGGCACGACACATCCACACTCATCATTCATGCCTTGTGCGTTCGATGTGAGATTCGTTGAAGATACATTCCCTGCTTCCAATTATGGAGAGAAGCTATCAAACTGTCAAGCACGACGCAGTAAATTTACTTCAAATTTCAGAAGATGCTCTGCGTGGGCCTCAAAATCGGCGAATGTTTCAGTCAATTCAAAGTATTTCAGTTTTGGCGGCATCCGAACCTCTCACTTTTGCTGCGAGATATTCACTGGCAGCCGGGCCCGCTTAAGCGCATTTGTTCCCTGAATGTGGAAAAGTAATGAACATTTCCGTGCCTGGACAGCTGGTGGCTCATAGTTGTAAAGGCAAACACATGTTCTGGTGTTCATTCGGTGCTTGGCAGCGATAGTTCCCGTTCGAATAGTCTCTTATAAAAGCGGGAAGCAATTTCATAGATCAGAAATACTTTCAGCAGCCAGAGCGAACTAGTGGAATTCGATTTTGTACTGAGAAAATTCCTTTTGAAATTTAAATACAATCGATTTGCATGAAAATGACCATCTTTTATGGTCGGGTGTTTGTGCTCAGTCTGCTGTCCGGTGCGCTTTTCAATGCAGTGCCCACAGAGGCAAACGATAAAGTTCAGTAAGTTATTTCACTTTCAAATGTCAGTGTAGTGAGCAGGTCTATCAGTGTCTTTCAATTGTCAGCTTCGACACTGAGATCGCGAGGTGAGTTTAATGACCCAGACTTTTATGGAACTCTTTGACAAAGAACGCGTATCGGATCCAAACAGGATTGATACGTCAGTATCCTCAAGCAGCCTTCTACGAGTTTATAAACCATATTTGGGGCGCATCACCTTACCGGCGTATTTGAAGTTATTCCGCAACAACTTTTCAGTCAACGACGATCCTGCGGAGCAAAAATGGATGAATTTCATCAAGTTATTGTAACTTAGATCTTGTCCACGAAAAACAGCGAAATGATTTCAGAATATTCATTATTCACAATTCTGGCAGGATGAATGCGGTCATGACGTGAGTGCACACAAATTCCCTTGCCAGTCAGTTCATTTCTTACTTCTATTTAGAGAGCAAGATTTTCCACATATCTACACATCTGACCTCGAAGGGGATGACAAGACGGTAATTTTTGTCTAGCAAGGTTCCCAAACGGAATCTGCGAGGTGCTCGTGAAGCTTCCGCTCACATTTAAACTTATTTAAACCACATTTTTTTCAGAGATCTTTTGTCAAATCATTCCTGTTTGATTCACGCCAAGCTCCATCGCATGGCATAATATATCTGTATCGAAGGCATGAACTTGATGCGGACTTGATTGGCTTTGTTCAGCATGTGTGAGTGAATGTTGCGCCAAGCATTGGAGCATGTTGCTTCAAATTCGAACGGTTGCTTTCTTGCAGATTTGGGTACTTTAAAGATTTCACGCGGAATGGCAATTTCCCTAGCTCACTGACCCAGGAGAGGGAGCTCTGGCCGACGAATACAAGGTTATTCACATAGTTGAGCTTCGATTGGAAATTAACTGGTTTCATTGGAAAACTTGAATAAAATCCTAAACACCAACCATTCGGAAAATTCGTTTCGATTCCCGCTTAATCCAAGGGATTTAATACTTTTTTCTTCCAGTTCCAGTTATTGACGATAGATTCGGAAATTATTCGAATCCATGAAAGCGAATGCTGCCTGGGAAGGCTCAATACTCGAATCGTCGCTAAGCAAATGAACGAGGAAGCGAAATGAGTGTTTGCTTTCGACGCCAGTTGAAGGCACATGTTCCCAAAGGTAAATATCTCCAACGCGAGCTGCTACGCGTTTGCTCGATTCTTGGAAACGATCGACTATTCCCATTGGAAATTTCCCGTTTCAAACGCGGAAGACATTCAATTGTATCAGCCGATGTATAACAAAGACGCGAACAACTGTTAAAAAATTCAGTTGGGTTTCTGATATCGAGACGAAAACTTGCTTTTGAAAATGATCATCTTGTTTTATCGGGCTTCATTCTTCAGTCTTTTGTGTGGTGCGTTTTCCGGCGCGCCGGACCCAAAGGATCTCAGCAATTAGTAAAATTACCATTCTTGAATACCAAAATCGAGAGAATGTTTACCAGTTCTATTTTCATTTTCCAGTTACAGCTCTCAACTCGGAAAGTTAGTTTGATTTTCGTCGTATTTCGACTTGGTCTCACCAAGACAATGTTTTTGACCCAGACAGGATTGGCACGTCACAGTTCTCAACAAGCTTTCTACGAGATTATCGGCCATATTTGCAACGCATCGATTCACCGACGTATTTGAGCCTATTCCTCAATAATTTTGAAGGCGAGGGTGAATCTGCTTGGCTCGAATTCATTAGGAAAATGTAACTTTGATTTTGGTTGGAAAGACAGCTCAATGATTCCATAACATTTGCAGGTTGATTGAAGCTTATTTTAGCCATCGTTTCTTTTATCGCTTCACTTTAACGGAAAATACGCTCAGAAGCAAGTCGACAACGCTCGTTCGAATTGAAGGATTGAGCT